>BHFV01000034.1:0-79689 GCA_003568905.1 Trebouxiophyceae sp. KSI-1 | reverse complement strand
GGGGGGGAGGGGCGGGGGGGGGGAGGGGGTGCCTGGGTTTTTTGAGGGGGGGGGGGGGGGGGGGGGGGGGGGGGGGGGGGGGGGGGGGCTTGCAAGGAAGCCCCTGTCTGTCCTAGCAAGCCCTCCGACCACATGCGTGCATGCAGTTTCAAGCGCTGCCGATCGGGGCTGGACTGAACGCCCCTGCCCCCAGAGCGCGGCTGTCCGGCACTGCACCCGCTTGTTGGGTTTGGCCAGCCTGCATGCGAGCAGCGAGTGGGGCTGGGGAGGGGGGAAGGTGCGCCTGGCGGCAGGACGCCCTGGGGCCCGAGTGCGGCGGCTCCAGCCCCTTGAGCACCACGGCAGTCAGCAGCTGCAGGTGGCTGCTGACCAGCTGGCGGCCGCCGGCGGTGTGCAGCACGCGCGCCAGCGCCATGAGCGCCGGCAGCGCGCCGACGCCCGGCCCGCCCGCCGCCAGCCTGCAAGCCCCGCTTGCCCGCTTGTGACTGGTGCTGCTTGTGACGCTTCCCAGCGGCGACAGCAGCAGCTGAACTTCCCGCAGCAGCAGGAGCAGCAGCAGCAGCAGTCACGATTCCTTGCAGAGCCACGAGAGCAGCGCTGCCACCTTCCCAGCTGCGTTTCCTGGGCGAATCGGAGCGGCGGGGGGCGGCGGGACCGCGCGGCTGCCGCCCACCTGTGGCCGAGCACGTGCAGGAAGGTCCGCATGTCCGCGCGGGCCACCGCCGCCAACGCGCCCAGCAGCGCGTCACGCTGCGCCAGCGGCCCCTGGCCCGGCGCCGGCTGCGCGCCGCCCCCCTGCAGCCCGGCCTGCTTGCGGGCGGCGCCGGAGCGCGGCTTGGCGAGGGCAGCCGCCTCTGCCGCCGCCGCCTCGCACGCGTCCAACAGCCTGGCGTTGTGGTGGCCGTGAGTCAGCACCGCACGGGTGCGGCTTGGCTGCTAATGAAGGGTCTGATCGCGATTCGCTTCATGCATTCTGCGGTCTCGATAGCGCATGCAGCCTGACAGGTTGGGGCTGCACCTGCCCGCCAGGGAACGCAAGCCCCACGCTTTGCGATGGTATGGCGAGAGGCATGCGCGAGAAACACCTGGACTGCCCGCCACTCCCAGCACCCGCGCGCCTGGAAGCCACTCCCTGACCTGAGAGTGAGGCCGACTGGCAGGCTGGCTGGCGAGCGCACCGCTGAGCAAGGGCGGCCGGAGCCCCCAGCAGCGGCCGCCAGCGGGCGAGCCCAGGATCCAGCAGCCCCTCCGCCAGCAGGCCAGCCGCGGGGGCGCAGCTGCCGCCGCGCGCACACGCCACCGCCAGGAGGCCAGGCAGCGCGTGCGCGGCCAGCTCCTGCGGCATGGACTCCGGATGCAGCAGGCAGAGCGCGGCGGCCGCGAGGATGTGGGCCGGGCGCCACGGCTGGCCGCCCTGCAGCCGCATGCGGGCGCCGGCATCGGCTGTGCCTCCAAACACGTGCCTTCTGGCTCCAAACTGCGACCGTGTACACTCTGCTTCCAAGCCAAGATCTTTTTGGCAAGGGCCGCAAGCGCCCTGTCGATGCACCGCAAGCTCTTCTCCCCGAAACAGAAGTTGACGCCGTCCAGCTGACGTCACGTCACGTCACGTCACAGCAGGGCACGTGGCGTGACGTCACGGCACGTTACGTTCAAGCAAACAAAGCGCTGCCCCCCTGGCCCAGCCGCTTGCAATCATGACCGATTATGACCCGGGAGAGGCTCCCCTGACAGGCTGCGCAGGCGTGCCTGCGCTGCGCTGCGCCCGGGCGGCGGGGCGGCGCTGTTGCTGTGGATCAGACGGGCGAGTGCTTCGTAGGGCGCCGGCTGCGGCAGACGCAGCACCGCCGGGTCAGATGCGGCCGCCAGCAGCGTGCGGGCCGCCTCCCTGATGCTGCCGTCCGCGTCCTGCTTGGACAGCCGAGGGGCTGACGTGAGGGGGCCAGGCGGCGGCGGCTGGCGACCACAAGCAGGGGCATGCGCTGCACCAGGGGACTCAGAGGCCTGGAGAGGCTGCGGCTCCTGGCTGCTGCGCACCGAGCTGCTCTGCCTTTGGGCGTTCCTGCGCGCGCCCGCAGCTGCCCGGCGTGGAACGTACATCCCAAACGTCTGCCCCATTCCACGGTTGGTTGCACACGACGGACGTTGGGAGCCCGGGCTGAGACCGCAAATGCATTTGAACGATGCAATGTTCCCCCCTCAAAGTCAGGAAAAAACAGGAGCCCTCTTGCCTGCTGTATGAGGCCACAGCTACGCAGTCGTGAGGCCAGCGGTTGGGTGAGCAGGCGTGCCTGGAAGCGGGCGGCCAGGCTGAGGATGGACGGCCGAGGCGCGTCCGGCAGCAGCTCTGGCAGCCGCACGCTGTAGAGGGCCGTAACTGCCGCCGCCAGGTTGGCGAGCGCAGCCGCCAGGCTGTCGTCCGCTGCCTCGCTGCCGAGCGCCTGCAGCCGCTTGGCCAGGGCCACCAGAGCCAGCAGGCGGACGGCAGTCCGCTCTGGAGAAGCCTGCCAGGGCGGCCGCGCTGCGTTGCCTGCGAGCACGGAAGCTGCGTTCAGAGCTGCCGGGGGCAGTGAGCGTGAACGTTACGGCAGCTGCGCGCAAGCAAACTGGCTCGAAACTGCGCTTGCTGCGGCTGAGCTGGGGCGGCTTGAGACTGCTCAACGCAGACGCACATGCAGCAGCAGCAGCAGCAGCGGAAGGGGCAGCCCAGCGCGGCCAGGGAGGGCGCCGCCGCACCGGCTGCCGGCGGCGTGAGCGTGAGCGCGCCCGGGACCGCGCAGCGCGCGTCCCCGACGCAGCTGCGCAGCCCGGCGGGGGCGGGCGGGGCGTCGCAGCCGGGCAGCAGCCCTGCCAGTCGCAACGCCCGCAGCAGCAGCGCATCGACGGAAGCGTCCAGCCCGGCCTCATGCAGCAGCGCCAGCGCCGTCAGCAGCAGGCCGCCTGCAGTCACAGCGAGCGCCTGAGGCATCTTGGCGCTGCCACAGGCCTGTCCCTGTGTCAGACCCATCCCGGCCAAGACACCGGCAGCACAGATGCCTGCAGCTGCGCTCCGCTCTTGCACTCGCTCGCCTTTGCAGCAGGCCCATAACCACGCTAGGCTGCTGCTCATGGCAGCGGCAACATTGTCAGATCAAGCTGTGGGAGCGTGCCTGGGCCCAAGCCGCCGGTTTCGGCAGGCCCCGCCGGCCGACTGAGCAGCGCGGCGATATCCAGCCTGACCACATGCGCCCCTGCCGGCAGGGCGGCCGCCTGCAAGCAGGCCAGGCCTGCTGGCTGCGGCGGCGGCGGCGGCGGCGGGGGCTGGTGCGCGGCCAAGTCCCCGATCAGCTCCTGCGCGCCGGGGCCGCGGATCCGCCGCTCCTGCCTGCCTGCAGGCGCCCATGGCATCACGCCTCAGACCCGAGTGCTTATGGCGGGAGCATGCTGTGCGGCAACCGAGAGGCGGACAGCGCAGCAGCGGCGGGATTGGCTATGAACCCAGCTTAGACGCGCTTTGGTGCAGGATGCAGCAGGCACTGATGGGGGGTTGTGGCGCCGCAGACGCCTGCAGGAGGTGATGGGACTCTATGGGGGGGAGCATGCCAGACTGCAGGTCCCAAAGGACGGCCGCGCTCGCGTCGCTGCCAGCAGCAGCGGGGCTGCAGTCGGCGGCGCTGCCAGCCCACAGCTGCGACTCCAGCGCATCTGGGGGACAGCCTGCAGGCAGCGGCCGCGGCCTGAGACTGGCAGGCGGAGGAGCGGCCACCCGGGCTGGTGCTCCGACACGCTGCGAAAAGCGGCAGCATGATCCAGAAAGACACGCAGCAGCTTCAGCTGCGGGTGGCGAATTTTGCAGGCATCGCAGCGGGAGCGAGCTGCCTGTCGGCCTGAAGCCAGCAAAGGCTGCCAGGTAGCCTCTGCTGCCGCTCCACAGGAAGCCTGGCCGGGTGCCGGCCGCCGGCCCGGGAAGGCCGCCCAGCAGGTGCAGGCACTGGCCGCGCTCGAGGGACAGCAGGCAGAAGGAGCCGTCGGCTGCCGCGCTGACGGCGTGGCCGGCCAGCGGGCGGCCGGCGCCAAGCGGCGGCGCAGACAGTGCAGTCACCTGCGCAGCACTTGGGGGCGCGTGGTTGCTGGCTGGATCAGAGCATTACATGGAGTATGTCTTCATTCGAACTCGTTCAAAATCCACCCCATACTCCATGTATATGAAATGATTGAGCTTTGTCTTCATTTGAATTCATTCAAAATCCACCCCAGAGCTCAATCATAGCAGCCTGTCGCGCTGTCTGGATTTGGGAGGGTGAGTGTGACCCTGGCAGCGGGTGCAAATCGAAGCGACTCGCACGGAAGAGACTGTCAGCCGCTGCACCACAGCCCAGTGCGGCCGATTCGGACTGTGAAGCTGCGCAGCGGCCGGAGAAGAGCCGCGCCTCGGTCGTGTGCGGCGACAGGCTGAAGTGCAGCGCGCCGGTGCGGGCCTGGAAGGCGGCCACGCCGCCGTCAGCTGCCCCAGACAGCAGCAGCAGCGCCTCTTCCGTGCCCGAGCCAGGCGTTTGCACGCGGCAGGCGTGCTCCAGCAGGCAGGTGACGGCTGCGGCGTGTGCAGCCGCGCGCCACGACGGACCGCCGCCTGCCGGGCTGCTGGGCGCCAGCTGCAGCGCAGCTGCCGCCAAGGGCTGCGCCGCGACCGCACCGGATGCGTGCCCCTGCCGGCGGCAGCAGCGGCCCTCTCAGCAGCGCCCGCGGAGTTGGGAAGCAGGCCATCCTGTGAGGCACTGCAGGGAGGGGCGTGCCTGGAAGCAGAGGTCCGGGGCATGGGAGGCCGGCCGAGCCAGCATGCAGACGGTGACAGAATCCTCAGCCGCGGCGTCCTCCCACTCGCCGCTGCAGCTGAGCGGCTCGCTGTGCCCGTTTGCCACCCCATTCGCAGCGCTGGCCTCCGGCAGCAGCCCGATGAGGCTCAGACGGCAGCCGGGGCTGCCTGAGGGCACCGCGGCGAGCGCGCTGCCGCCCGCGAGCGCCGCAACGCAGCCGGCGCTGCAGCCCACGGGCAGGGCCACGCGCGCCAGCAGCTGCGGGCCGCGGCCGTTGTCCCCGCCACAGGCCAGCAGCTGCGCTTCCCCGGACTCGTCCCACACCAGCGCCGCCGGCACAGCCTCCCCCGGCCGCTCCAGGAGTAGGCCGCCGCAGAGGCCGGCAGGCGGGCTGGGCAGGCCACAGGCGGCCAGCGAGCCGCCGGCCCACCAGTCACGGGATCGCAGCAGCGCCCAGCCGCCCGCGGCGACAGCCAGCAGGTGGCTGCCGTCTCGGCTGAAGGCGGCCGCCCTGAGGCCGCCCGCCAGGCTGTGCTCGCCTGCCGGCTGCTGCCTTGGCGGGGCGGCGCCGCCCGGGCCGAGCCGCCACAGGAGCAGCAGGCCCTGCAGCCGGACCAGGCCAGTGTGCCGGCATCTGAGGCACTCGGGCAGCCAAGAGATCACAGATTGGAAGAGGAACACAGGTGCGTGGGAGGCACCTGCTCAGTGAGGCCCGTTATGCTGCCTGGCTGCCGAGTCGGCTGGCACAGGGCAAGGAGCGGCCCCACGCCTGCCGCCTTGGCTCCTGCCGGGCGCAGCAGCTCGCAGTTCAGCAGCCGCGCTCAAAGCTCTCACGCAGCGGCGCCACATGCCTCACAGGTGCGTGCCTGCGTCGCTGACGCGCAGGAGGGGCAGCATGGCTGACGGTGGCATCGTCTCGATGACAGACAGCGAGGGGTCCAGCACCGCCAGACTGCCCACGGGCGTGGCCTGCCCATCCGGCCCTGCCAGCCGGCTCTCAACCGCCAGCAGCCCGCCCGCCAGTCCGAGCGTGCAGTCGCCCGGGTGGATGCCCAGTGGCCGGGACGCTCGGCACTCGCCGGAGACCGAGTCCCATAGGCACGCCAGGCCACCGGCGTCGACCGTCAGAACGCCCACGTCTGCAGGCCGCAAGGCACTTCGTCATCACCTGTTGGGAGCTGCAGTGCAGAGCCTACCGGTTGTGCTCTTGGCCAGGCCAGCACCTGTAGCGCGAATGCTGCGCACGGGAAGCCTGTGAGCTGCCAGCAGCCGCGCCACATGGAGCTCCTTGCCGCTCTCGCCAGCCTCCCACCTACCGGCAGTGAATCATGCTCGCCGCCCGCGAAAGAAGCCTCAGGCACGCTAGTTGGGCGATAAAAGGAATCACGCACTGCGTGACAAGTCCGCCGTCCGTGCCCACCCAGAGAGGGCCGGTCGACGCACTGGCGCTGGCACTGGCGCTGGCTGCTGTAATGTGGCGTTTCAGCGGCAAGCCCGTCCATAGTACCCGCAGCGCGCTGAGCTCCTCCATAGCGTATCATTCCACTCTCATATGTTAGAGGTCAGCGACTCAGGTACGTCTCGGAGGCCTCCATGCCGGCAGCCATCACCTTGCCGCCTCAGGCTTCAGCTCACACATTGAGCTGCAGCGGCCAGGGTATACACGGTGACGTATGCACGGTACGGCTGCGGTATGGCGCTCCCCAAATATATGTACGAGCTGTTGCCTTTGCACACCGCACGTGAGCAAAGAGGAAAGGGTTCCGAATCGCCGACGCCTGCTGCTGAGTGATGGCGATTCGGCCGCGCAATTGGTAGTTGCTGCTCGCTCCGTGCTCGCCTCTGCGCAGCGCTCGCTTCGCCGATCTGCTCGCCTCGCAATTGTAATCGCCGAGGCGCGCCTCCTGCGGTGCGTCCTCCCCTTCCGGCCCGCAAACGACTGTGATGTGTTGACACTGCACTTGCCGCAGCAAGACTGTCGTACTCTCCCGGGGACGAGGGGAGGGGACCCGGCATGGCAGCGCGCGCCAGCCAAGAATATTAGCGGTTCGTCGTGCTCGCACGCTGCCGTTGCCGGCTGACAGGCCGTCTTCGCGGATCTCTCCAACGCGAACCTGTCTCGAACACGGCTGCACTTGCAGCTTGCGCCGGTCGTCTTAGCGGCTCAGGCCCTGGCATGCAACGACCATAGCTCATTCGAAGGCGAGTCGGAGACTGTGTGAGGCCCCTGCTGTTTGGAAGCAAGTCGCTCACTCGGCACTGGCCTGTGGCTGTAGGTATGGGCAAGGTGACCTGGACAGACGTCGGCCTGGTCATAGTGGCCCTCATCCTTCCTCCGCTTGCCGTATTCTTGAAGAGTGAGGAGTTCACAAAGGACTTTGTCATCAATTGCCTGCTCAGCATCTTCGGCTGGCTGCCGGGTCAAATCCACGGCATTTGGTATGTGATTGCGCACCCGGTCCGTCCCGCCCAACCGCCTCGTCGCCAAGCCTATCGACTTCTCGCCAACCACACACTTCTCTGAGCTGTGCAATCTTGCTCGCCTGCAGAGCGAGGACGATCCGCTCAAGCGCGCTCTGGTATAGCACAGAACGTTTCCAGCTTATCGGTGACCAACGACAACAGAAACAGTTCTGGTTTAGGAGGGCCCAGGCACTTTGCGTCTTGACTGATGCCTGGCAACCCATGAGGCAGGTACTGAAATGTAGCCAAGCAGTGGCCTGCACTGACTGAATGCAGTGTTGTATTGCGCCTCCCAGCTGGCTGCCATGTCGCGACTCGTTTGTGTTTGGAAGGTGGAGGAGCTCGTTTTGCCGGCACCTGATTGTCCCAGCGCCACTGGCCTGCACCTCTGGAAGACCTCTGGCTCGCGCTCTGCAATTATAGCAGCGCGGGGGTGTGATGCTTGACTCCTTGTGCCCAATGCTTCTCGCGCGGCATGCCGCACATGCCGCAAATTGACAACGCGTTTTGAAATACTATTGGCGATCATGGCCGGACAAGCGGCCGCGCCAACCGTAAAAGTGCACGCATACCCTCCAGGCGATCCACTCTGGCTACGCACCGCCGTGAGAGCACGACGCGGGGGTCTGCCTTTCGTTTGCGCGGGCTTGTCAACTTCAAACTCAAATTCCAGGTTGAGCTGCCAGTCCTGATTTCGTGCTCCAACTCAGCGTGGGGCGGTCTGCAGTTGCCTGTCCGCGACTGCAGGTAGCAGCAGCGTGGATGGCAGCTCGAACATGCCAGCGATGTCGGCTCCGGAGCCATCCGCCAGCTAGCAGCCTTTGAATCGCGAAACGGCAGCTCCCACCGCGGCACGCCCAGTAGCCCCTGGGCGTGTCTGTCCTGCTCAGTGGATCATCTGCACTGTCATAAAGCCGCCGGCATGGAGCGGCTGGCGCCTAGGTGGCGCATCTGCCTGGCGGTGCTCGCCTGCGTCTGCGTTGCCACGGCAGCTGCGCCCGGCTGGCGGGCGTGGCTCGTGGGCGCGATGCAAGCGGTGGAGCCGCAGCGCATCCGGCTCAGCATCATCACCGTTGCCGCCGCCACCGCCGGCGGTGACACGCCGCTGGCACTGCTGCCTTTCGTCTCCAAGCGGGCCGCCTGCGACCCGAACCAGCTGGTCTGCCCCGGTTGCGTGACCGTGGAGCGGGACGCCGCGGCCGCCATAGCATCAGGCAGCTGCCAGCCGCTGGCGCCGGACTATGAGAGAGTGCGGTGCGGCGGCCAAAAGCTCAGCCGAGGCGTCGTTGCGGCGGCCAAGCAGGGCCGCTGCGCCAGCGCATGCTCCGCCACCGGCGCCCAGATGTGCCACCGGCACCTTCTGGAAGCGAGTACGCTCTCCTTCCCTGCTGCACGCCCGCCATTCTGCCTGCTCCAGAGCTGCAGGACAGCCTGGTAATACTGAGGCATAGCGCGGCAGCGAGCCGAGCCTGAGGCGTCCAGTTCACCATGCAGGTCCCACACAGGCGCCCTTCCAGCCGGAGCCAGTCGCCCCGCTCTCCTCGGCCAGCGTCTTTGACGGCCTGCCGCCAGCAGCGCTCGCGCCAGCCGCCGCTGCCCCCGGCGGCGCTGCAGCAAACACGTTCTGGCAGTGCGCCGGCACGCAGCTGACGGCCGACAGCTACCACAGCCTGCGGCTGTACGCCGAGAACGAGTCCTGCCAGAACGAGACCGCCAGCCTGGGCGTCTACCTCTGCGGCTCCACCGTGCTGCAGCCGGAGGTCTACAATGCTGTCGCCTCGGGTGGGGCTGCCCCTCCGCTCTGCCGCGAGCTGCTGCTGCTGCATTTGCCTGCACGATGGCGTCACGCAGGGCGCCCACCATGCATGTCATGCTCGCGCTCGACAGCTGAAGACCTCCTGGCAGCGCCACCGGCAAGCAGCCAAGCGGCTCTTTCCGAGGGCTGGCGCTGACGCCGAGTAATGAACGCAGGCGGCTGCTCGCTGGCACCTTGCGGCTCCACGGCCCCCTGCACCCTGCCGCCCGCGCCCGGCCCTGCACCAGCTGCAGCCACCTGCGCCGGCGCGTTCTACAGCTGCAGCGGCGGGGCGACGCTGGCGCCAGGCCTCTATGCGGCCATCGCGGCCGCGCAGAGCTGCAACGCCACGCTGGACGCCGGGCCCTGCCTGCTCGGCGGCTCGCTGGTCGACCTGCAGCTCTTCGCCACCGTCAAGGCGGGCGCCTGCCAGCTGGTGCGCCCGCCGTCCCACCGTCCGCTGTGCCAGGAGGCCGCTTTCAGGGATCGCAGCTGATTACGACTGTTTGTTTGCAGACCTGCCCGGAGGACGGCAGCGCGCCGTGCGGGGCGCCCGCGGCCGTCGTCGCGCCGTCGCCGGCGGGGCCGCCCGCATGCCCGGGCCTCGCCTACACGTGCGGCAACCAGACGCTGGACGCATCGCTCTTCGAGGCGCTGCTGGCCGCGGGCGGCTGCTCCGGCGGCGGCCAGGGGCGGTGCCGCGTAGGCAACAACCTGGTCGACCCGCAGCTGCTGCTGGCCGTGCAGGGCGGCGGCTGCGTGCCCGCCTGTCCCGGCGCCGCGCCCGGCGTGCCATGCACGGTCCGTTCGTCTTGCTGCTCCTGATGAGCTCCACCAGCTGGCACTGTGCATGCAAGCTCCCTGCAGCCTGCGCTCAAGCAACCAGGCCCCTGCGCTGCTGCTGTTTCGCAGGAGCCTGGCACAGCTGCTGCAAGCCCCCTGACAGCTGTGCTGTGCGGCTGCAGGCGCCTGCACCGGCCCCTGCCCTTGCGGCCGCGCCGGCCCAAAACGCGGAGCCCGCCTCGGCAGCAGCGCCCGTCCAGCCAGAGGCTCCTGCTGCAGCGCTGACGCCCGAGCAGGCGGCAGCGCCGGCACAAGCCGCCAGCCCTGCCCCTGCGGCAGCGCCGGCCCAGCCGGAGGAGCCGCCAGCCACGCAGGCGCCCGGCCCAGCAGGGTGCCTGGCAGCGAGCTTCCTGTGCGGGCCGCGGCAGGACACGCAGGCCGCCGCCTCGCTCGTCAGCCGGGCCGCGGCCGGGCAGCAGTGCGCCGCGCTCGGCGGCGGCAGCTGCCTGGTGGCGGACCAGGTGGTGACGGACGCTGCCTGGGCCGCCATCCAGGCCGGCCCCTGCACGCCGCTGTGCCCAGGCGAGCTACCCCTTCCATGACGGTCCCACTCACACTCGGCGGCAAGAGCGAGGCGTGCCGGCATCTGTGCGCAGCTGGCTGCTGTTACGGGCAGGCAGCAGATGCGGGTCGGCTGCCTGATTGTAGCAGCTGAGAACGGGGCGGTGGCTTGCAGGCGCCTCGGAGCAGCCGCCCTGCGTCGCGCCCAGCGCTGGCCCCTCTGCTGAGCTGCCATCACCTACAGCCAGCCCGGCTGCGGCACCAGCAGCCCCGTCGGCCAGCCCAGCAGCCGCGCCAGCCAGCCCAGCAGCCGCGCCAGCCAGCCCAGCTGCAGCACCAGCAGCTGCTCCAGCCGTCCTGGCAGCAGCCCCACTGGCAGCGCCGGCAGCACTCCCTGCCAGTCCAGTTGCGGCACCAGCAGCCGCGCCGGCAAGCCCAGCAGCCCCGCCAGCCAGCCCAGCGCCAGCGCCAGCAGCTGCTCCAGCCAGCCCTTCGGCAGCGCCAGCAGCCGCGCCGGCCAGCCCGGCAGCAGCCCCACTGGCAGCGCCGGCAGCACTCCCTGCCAGCCCTGCAGCAGCGCCGGCAGCTGCGCCCGCTCTGCCTGCGCCAGCGCCAGCCATCCCTTCGGCAGCGCCATCAGCCGCGCCGGCCAGTCAAGCAACAGCCCCATCAGCAGCACCGACAGTGCTCCCAGCTAGTCCGGCTGCTGCGCCAGCCAGCCCAGCGGCGGCGCCAGCAGCTGCGCTAGCCAGCCCAGCAGCAGCCCCGCTGGCAGCACCGGCAGCGCTCCCTGCCAGCCCCGCAGCAGCGCCGGCAGCAGCGCCAGCCAGCCAGCCTTCGAGTGCGGCGAGCCCTGCTGTGGCGCCGGCTGCAGCATTCCAGCCTGGCATCGCAGCCGCACCGCAGTCTGCGCCGCCGCCGCCGCCGCTGATGTTTTCGGCTGTGCCGGCCGAGAGCTCCCAGCCCGGCGCAGCAGCGGCAGCGCCAGAGCTTGCGGCGGGCTGCCTGGGCGGTGAGGTGACCTGCAGCAGCAACGGCAGCACGCTCCACCTGCAGCCGTCGGTCTTCGCAGCAGTGGCTGCCTCTTCCCAGGCCTGCAACACGGTACGGGCTTGGCCCCTGCCATGCAGCCTCCCTGAAGCCTTCTTCCTGCAATCACTGCCCCTGAAAATCGATTTGCTGGCCGCTGTTGGACCGGAGCCTTTGGAACCTGAAAGCCGCGAGCCATTTGGGAGCAAGGCATGGATCCTGGGGCGCCTCCTTAGCATGATGGATACTTTCACAAAAAACGCTTTCGCATGGCTGCCTGCCTTGCGGTCTGCTTCCAAGCCGCGCATCCCCATTGCAAAACGCCGCCTGATGTCCGTGCAGGCGATGTGTGTGGCTGGCGGCCTGCTGGTCGAGCGACCCGTGTGGGACGCCGTCAAGGGCGGCAACTGCACAGCCACCTGCCCGGCCGCAGCCGCCGCCTGCCCCGCTGCTGCACCCGCGCCTGCACCTGCTGCCGGGCCCAATGCAGGCCTGTCGACCGCGGCCACCGGCTTTCAGCTGCTGCGCGGCGAGTGGGGCGTCTGCGACAGCGAGTGCGCCGCCGAGACAGCGTATCGCCCGCTGCTGTGCCGCAACGCCACCGACGTCGACGCCCTCGTGCCGCTCACGCAGTGCCAGGCCAGCCTGAGCGACTTCCAGGCGCGCCTCCAACTCCACACCGTCGCTCGCTGCTTGCAAGCTTAGGAACTCGAGGCCGCATTGTTCCGTGGCGGACTGATCGCGGCGGCGGGCGCGTCGCAGGAGCTGTCGCAGCCTTGCGGAGCCGAGTCGTGTGCGGGCGCGAGCTGGCAGGTCGAGGACTGGACCGCGTGTGACGCGGCCTGCGGCGAAGGCCTGCAGACGCGCAACGCGACCTGCGTGGCGGGCGGTGCGCCTGTGCCGAGCGAGCAGTGCGACGCCCTCGCGCAGCCGCCGCTGGAGCGCGCTTGCTACGCGGCGCCGTGCCCGGCGGTGTGGTGGCGCGCGACGGACTGGTCGCCGTGCGTCGCCGGCAACCAAATCCGCCGCGTCGACTGCGTGCGGCCGAATGGCACCGTCGTCGGCGATCAGGCGCGCGCCCTCGGCCGCCGCCACGCTTCCGCCGTCAATATGCGAAAAAGCGCGCATGTGCCCGCCGCACACAGTCCTTGCACCGACCACCTCGAAACTTGCGTGAGCCGCCGAATCCATGCGTGAGCCTAGCTAGCCACGCCAAGGCTCAGATGGGGCAAGAAAAACCGTATCCAGCCTCACGGCGCGATCCTGCTGGCCCGCAGCCGTGCCTGGACGGCGTCGGCTACAAGCCGGCCACCCGCACCACCTGCAACGCGCTCGAATGCGCCCGCAACGCCGACTGCAGTGGCAACGGCGTCTGCGGCAACACCAACACGTGCACATGCAGCGCCGGCTTTACGGGGCCCAGCTGCAACATTGCGACCGGCAACTGCAGCGCCGCCGCTGCCGCCACCGCGCCCAACGGCCTGCCGCTGCTCTGCTGCGCCAGCGGCATCGTGGACGGCAACGGCACCTGCTGTCCCTCGGGTGTGCAGCTGCTTGGCGGTCGCATTACGAGCTGGGCGAGTGAGTGGTGGGAAGGCAGCTGCTTGCGAGGCTTCCCTGTGCAGCTAGCAGGCCCAGCAGCATTCCGCTGCTCTCACAAGCACACTGCCTGAGCCTCTCCCAAGAGTCTATGGTCTGCCAGTCCCATCAGCCCGAATCAGCAGACTTGCTGGTGCTGCGCCGGATGACAGGCCGCCTTCCCAGGCACGGTGGGCTGCTGCAGCTCAGTGACAGAGCGCCCCCGCACGGCTGTAGGCGTCGTCGCCGCCTCGGCCGCCTGCTGCCCCCAGGGCTCCACGCTCGACCGCGCCGGCGATTGCTGCCCCGCCGGCCAGCAGCTGGACGCCTGCGGCATCTGCGGCGGCGCCAGCACGGCCGTGGACGCTGTCGGCCGCTGCTGCCACGGAGTGCCCGACGCCGGCGGCCTCTGCTGCCCGGCGCCGCTGGCACTGGATCAGTTTGGCGTGTGCGGCGGGCAGGACGCCTCTGGGGCGCTGCTGCTCAGCTTTGGCAGCACGAGCCAAGGTGCACCCATTTTTGTACCTGCCGCCCTGCCCCCTCCGCGTTGACAGAAATCTGAGCCACCCAGGCGGGCGCTTGGGAACAGCTTGCCAGAGTCGCTGCCGGAGAGGCCTTCTCGCTGATGCCTGCTTGCGTGCTCTGCTCATACAGGTGCAACCGCTGTCGAGAGCGCGCTCGCCAGCCTCTTCAGCGTCCCTCAGGCTCAGGTCTCGCAGGCGGACAACAGCGGCCGCAGACGCATGCTCCAGGTGCGTCTCTCCCGGGCACCTCATCTCCCTGGCTGCCACTCTATTGGAGAAGGCGGCGCAGCTGCGCAGTGCTGTGGATCTCAATCCCCTCTGAGGCGTGCATTTGCGCTGAGGCAGCCGCCCTGCTGCTTCCGCAGGCGGCCGCACGCGTTGGTGCCGGCCTGCAGCTGACCCTCAGCCCGCCTTACGGCAGCCTGCCACTTGGGGAACTGGTGACCCGCCTCAGCTCGGGCAGCGCGGCCCAGCTGCCCGGCCTGGCAGGCCTGGCGGCGGTGGGCGTGGCTGGCAACGGCGTCTGCGAGGTCGGCGAGCTGCCGGGCGTGCCCAGCAACGGCGCCGGCACGTCCCCTCCCCATCCAGAACGCAGGCGCAGGCGCTGAATGGCTGCCTATCAGGCCTTGGGGCTGCTGCAATGCTGTGGCATCATTTTGCTAGGCTTGGCGTCTCTCCCACGTGGCAGCCTGGCCGAGGGCTACCGCCCGCGTTCCGCCCCTCCCCTCCACAGCAGGCGCAGCCGCTGCCATGGTGCCACCCAGAACTCATCCTGCTGTGGCCTTCTCATGCCAAGCTTTGCATCTATCAAGCCCCTTCCAGGAGACGCATGGCAGCCTGGCTGAGAGCCCCTCCTGCCCGCCTGCGCCGCAGGTGTGCCACAGGACTGCCAGCTTAGCCTGCAGCCGCTGCCAGCCGCGCCCAACGGGACCTGCGGCAGCCGCGGCACGCCCGTGCGGGCCGCGGGCCAGTGCGACTGCTGGAACGGGTACCAGGGGCCCGCCTGCGACGAATGCACGGACGGCTACGCCTGGTCGGGCGGGCTGTGCCTGCGCACATGGAACAGCTTCCAGGGACGCAATGTCGCCAACAACGCCAGCACGCCCAAGGCGCGCCCCCAGCCCCATGGCCGCTCGGCGGCAGCCATGAGCTGGCCCCAGGGTGGTTCTGGTCTCCAGCCTGCTGCCGGCCTTGATTGAAACGAGCCAGTGCCGCACTCAAGCACGCAGCACGATCTGCTTAGCGCTCAGCCCCACCGCAGAGGAAGACACTCCCGTGCAGTCATGTGTTGGGGGAAGCAGGCAGGCACTCGCAGCTGGCAGCGAGTGTAATTTGATCCAGACACCCCGTTTTGAAAATGGCAGAGACCCTGCCCTCCTCCCCCCTCAGCCCGCCGACTGCCGCCCGCCTACCGCAGGTCGCGGGCGCCTCGCTGGCGCTCGGCCTCTCGATCGGCGTCGTCGGCATCGCCGTGCTCTTCGCTGCCGGCTCCGCCTTTGCCGTGCGCCGGCGGCGCAAGCGGCAGCTGGTCGCGAGCGAAGCCAAGCGCGTCTCGCCGCCGGGCAGCGACGGCTCCAAGCGCCGCCGGCGGCGGCAGCGGGACCCCGAGGCCGGCAGCCCCGAGCCAGACTCGCACTCGGAGTCGAGCTGCCCGCGCCGGCCGCTGCAGCGCCAGGTATGCGCGCTCCACCTGCCACCAGCTTGCCCGCCCTTTCTTTGGACTTGGCTTGGTTGAAGCTGGCTGAAAGACGCAGTTACAGGGCTGCCTCTGCTACGCCTGTGGCTTCCAGAGCGCCTTGATGCCGCCCGCGATCATGGCTGATAACGAATCCGTCTCTCGCTGTGCAGGCGGTGTGCAGCGGCCGGCGGCCGGACGCGCTCGACAGCCGCCCGCTGGCCTACCTGCTCGGCTGGCTGGCCAGCCACGGGCTCGCCACCGGCACCTCGCAGGCACGCCCTCCTCCTCACCATCCTTGGTCAGCTGCGCGGTAGCTGCCCTGCACCTGGCTGCCCAGCTTCCGGCTTGGCGTCGGCATCAAGCCGCCAGCTGAGCCCCGAGGTGCTCAGCCGCCCTTGCAGCGCGCTCAGCATGCCTGCTACAGGAGAGCTCGCAGCAGGGACTGCGTGGTGCAGGCGAACCCCCACTGCAACTGCTGAGGGGGCTGCCTGGCTGCAGGAGACGGGCATGGCCGAGCGCGAGTCAGACGCTTCCTCCCCGGCCACCCACACGACCAGCATCGTGGAGGCGCCCTCCGACCCGCAGCGCCGGCGGCAGCGCTGCACCACCTGGACCCAGGCACGCTTCACTGTGCCTGCCTCGGCTTGCCGGCAGCTCCCCCTCCCTTGCCTGCCTGCTGCAGCAGCTTGCCACAGCTTTCTGCTTGCCGGCCCGCCCTGGGCAAGCCGAGGAAAAGGCGCGAGTAATGACGTCGCCGCCTGCTCGGCCTGTGCATGCTTCACCCCTGCCGCAGCGAGCCTTCAAGAGCGGATCATGCTGTCTATGGAGATCCCATACATAAAGTCATGAGTGCTGCTGCAGGAGGTCGAGGAGGACGAAAAGGCGGAGGCGCCGCCGACGAAGGAGGCGCCTGCCCGGGGCCGGGGCCGCGGCGCCTTCACCTACTCGGTGGAGTGCCTACCGCCGCCGGCAAACGACAGCCTGTCGCCGCGGCAGCTGCACGCCGACTTTGTGCGCCCCTCCCCTCCCTGCTGGCCCGCGGTTTCCTGTGCGTGTGAGCAGCTCCTGGCCTGCCAATCTGCGCACCTGGCCGCGGCCTGCAGCGGCTGCGTAGCGAGTGTGTGGGCAGCAGTGGCACCAGGTGTGGCGGCTGCATGCTGGCCTGACGCCGGGCGGCCTGCTGCAGGAGGGCCAGGACTCCGGTGAGTCTGATGACGACTTCACTGCGGTGCCGGAGGCGCCACGCTTCGACCCGATGCCCGCGTATGTCGCGCCGCCGACGCCAAAGCACGGCCTGGTGTCCCACTCCTCCGAGTGCGCCGCCGCTCCTGCTGCCCCTGCGTCTTGAACTTGCTTTTTTCGCAGGCAGCAGCCCGCTGTGCTAAAGAACCGGCTAGGGTTGTTTGCATCACTCGCTGCATGTGACCAACCCAGCTCCCATCAATGGGCCATATCAACGCTTGGGGCTGCCGCCTGGCCTCACAGGCTGGAGACGCCTCCGATGCTGGTTATCGAAACAGCGCCGTCGGCGCCCTTCTCGCGGAGCACCGCGAGGCGCGAGCGGCCGCGGACCGCCACGCAGTCATTCTGGCCGCGCCTGCCCTGGGAGCCACGGCCGGAGGGCCTGGACTCTGCCGCCTCAAGCACCACGCGCTGGGTCCCCTAGTCTGCCTGACAGGGCTGGTTGCGTCATGCAGCAAGGCTGCGATGCTTTGGCCAAGACGACAAGCAAGCTTTGTGGGACACGTTGCGAGCTGTGGGACAGGTTGCGAGCGGCTGCCTGCGCTCTCTCATCAAGGTGTATCAAGACTGCCGCCGCTGTGAATTTGGGGACAGGTAGCAATTTGGCGCCTGTGTGGCTGTGGAGTGATGGTCGTGGCACTGTCGAGCTTGATTTGCTGCCCTGCGTGGCTCGCTCTCTGCTAGCGCCTGGTTTTCAGCTTGGGTCCTGCTGTAATTCGTCTTTGCCCATCCTCATTTGCGGCAGAGCTGCATGTATGGCACATGCGATGCTACGCAGTGGTAGAATAAGAAGGGGGGGGGGGGGGGACTAAGGCAGGGAGGGATTCTATAAACCTGGCAATGGGTGCAACCTGACAGGTATGCGATCACTTTTCATGCAGCAGGGCGATCTGCCCATCCATATTCGATAGAGCAGTTGCAGTTTGAAACCGCACTGCGGGACCAGGCAAGATGCAGCTTCCTAGCAAAGACAGCATGTTTGCGATGTACAACAAGGTCAGCAACCGGGTGAAGCAGTACGCGCTCAACATGACGCCACTGGAGATTAAGGCGGATGAGGCGACCAACAACGAGCCGTGGGGACCACACGGCACCGCCATGGCGGGTCCGCTTTGCCCCCCAAAGAGCGAGAGTGCCCCTCTCCTCCCCAGTTTTGCTGCCGTTAAGCGCGACCTCGGATAGAAGCGCATGCCTGCAAACCGTCAGCTACTCTAGCCTGGCCCGCCATATCTAACAGGGATAGTACAAGAAGAGCGGAGAGGCTTGCAGCCCCTCAGGCTCCATCTCTTGCAACACTGAGGCCTGTCCAGATCCCACGGGTGCTGTACGGCCGCCTGAGACGTTTAGTTTTGCATTGACTGCAGAGATATCCCGGGCTGCCTACGACTACGAAGGCTACAAGGAGATCATGGGCGTCATCGCCCGTCGCCTGCAGTCGGAGGGCGAGAACTGGCGCCATGTGTACAAGTCGCTGCTGCTGCTCGAGTACATGGCCAAGCACGGCCCCCAGAAGGCAACCCCTTCGCTCACAATGCCTCCACACCCGTTCCGACTGCCTGCATGTCTGTCTGACGCTTTTGCCGGTTGCAGGTCGTGGACGAGCTGAACAGCAACCTCACGGTCGTCGAGCGCCTGCAGCGGTTTGAGCACACCGACAAGAACGGCCGCGACTGGGGATTGAACGTGCGGCAGCGCGCCAAGGAGCTTGCGGCTCTGATTGGCGACCCGGACCGCATCCGGCGCGAGCGGGCCAAGGTGCGGCCGCCTGACGGCCTTCCTATGCCAGGCTCTCTGGCACTTGACTAGCCGGCAGGGGACCGGAATGCAGCACCTCCACGCCTGCCTGTCAGCCTCGCTGGCTTGCAAAGGTGGGCAGCAATAGCGTCCAGGCCCGCGAGCCAAGCCCGCGGCGGCACTGTACTGACGGAATATCACTCCTTGTCTGAGCCCCTATACAGCAACATGCTCGAACGCAGCGCCGCAGCGACTGCTGAAGCACCCAGCCAGACTGCCGACTACTCCAGAACATCCCGATCTGCTAGGGGTTGCTCAGCGGCTGCCCCTGTCGCTCCGCAGGCCAAGCAGAACGAGAGCAAGTACACTGGCGTCTCATCGGACGAGAGTCGCATGGGCGGATTTGGCGGCGGTGGCGGCAGCAGCCTCTCCGCCGCCTCCCGCGGCTACGGCAGCAGCGGCGGCGGCGTGAGCGGCGGCAGCGGGAGGTACGGCGGCTTTGGGAGCGGCAGCGGCGGGAGTTACGGGGGGCGGCGATACGACGACGAGGAGGACGAGCCGGCGGGCGGCTTCAGCAGGCCGGAGGAGCAGGACGAGCTGGTGGGCACGCCAATCTTGGGGCCCTGGCTGCGGTCCAGAGCTACATGAAGATTAAAAAGCACACTTGTCGCAGACTCCCCTGCCTGTTCCTCAGCAGCAGCCATCTGAATGTTGCCAGAGGCGTCGAGGTGTGGCATAAGTGCCATGCCACACAGCAGCCAACAGCCTTGTGCAGTGGCAGGAGCGCAAGCATGAGGACCTGCTGCACTGCGCTGGGCCCGGGGGGAAGGCTGCGGCGGCCGGCTGGGGTGACTAAAGCCGGTGACTCAGGCTCCATCCTTGTCCCGCAGGACGCACGGGAGGCCACCCGACGGCGCATCGAGTCTCTCAAGAAGGCGCCCGCCGCGGAGGGGCCGCCCCGCCGCAGCTCGCCGGCTCGCGCCAGCCCGCCGCCGCCGGAGAGCCGCCTGCCCAAGCGCCTCTCCCAGGCCCGCCCTCCCCTCCCAAACCCACCGCACAGAAGCTTTTTGGAGCGCGCCCGCCGTCGCTGCTGGGCATCACTGCCGTGGCTGCAGCAGCGCGCGTGCTAGCTCTGCTTTCGGCGCCGAGCAGGCTGCCGCTGTCCGCGCAGCGCCTGCCCCACTGCGCATCAGGAGCCGCGCCGCCCACCCACCTTTCTGCCGGCATCTGCAGGTGAAGGTGGACCCCAGCATCGCCAAGAGCCTGGGCGTGCCGGCGCCTGCCGCCCGCCCGGCCGCTGCTGCCGCCGCCGCGCCGGCAGCTGCGCCCGCAGACCCCATCCTGGACCTGTTTGACGGGCCCGCGGCTGCACCGCAGCCGGTCGCAACGGTGCGCCGCCGCCGCTCCCTTCCGCTGCCGAGCCGCGCAGCAGACCTCCAACCCAGACAGGCGCAGCTGATGCTCTCGTGCAGCAGATCTGTGCAGCGCTGCCCGAGTGGCTTGCTATCACACACCCCCCCCGCCTCAAGGATGCCCCTCAAAGCGCCCCAACCTGGAGCTCAGCAGCAGCCTCGTTTTTGGAGCCTGCTGGAGCCTGTCAGGCCTGCAGACCTGCCCCCCGGCTGATCCGATTCCAATGCCGTCTGCAGGTGGCAGAGCAGGGCGGGGAATGGGACGCGTTTGCCGGCGCGCCCGCCGCCGCCCCTGCTGCCGCCGGCGCAGCCGCACAGTCTGGCCCCCCGCAGGACGACTGGGCCTCCCTGCTGGATGGACCCGGGAGCGGCAGCACGCCCCCCCTCGCTGCCGCCGCCGCGCCCCCGCCCGCAGCTGACCCGTTCGCGCAGCTGTCAGGCGGCGGCTCTGGAGCGGCCGCTGCCGCGAGCGCTGACCCCTTCGCCAGCTTTGGTGCGGCCCTCTGGCTCCACCTCGTCAGAATCTGGCACCTGCATTCCTTACCTGCCGGCTGGCCTTTCGACCGGCCCGCACCAACCTCTATATTGCCTTCCGAAGCAATCAGGGCGGCTGACAGCGGCTGCCCGCTCCCCGGGCGAGGGGGTTGCCTGGAGCCAGCACAGCTGCCCAGGCAGGCTCTGAAGCCGCGCGAGGCGCGCAGCAGGCGAGGCGCCGCTGCAGAAAAAGGCGTCGGGACCGCTGCCGCTAGCGCCCGCGCCGCCCGCGCAGCCAGCCGACCCCTTTGCGCTGCTCGCTGGCCCGGCACCAAAGCCCGCCAGCCCGCTCAAGGCAGCGGCAGGCGCCAGCCCGACCGCTCGAGCGCCCGGCGGCGGCTTTGGGAGCGACCCGTTTGCCGCCAGCGCCGCGCCGAAAGCAGGCACTGACTGCCGCCTTTGGGCCGTGCTTTGTCCGGCTGCAGCAGCCATACATGAGCCGTCCTGCTGGCGTCCGCTTGCTGTCTGTGTCGCGCTGTTGCATGCTGCTTGGCAGCCTCGTTGAACGCATGCTTGGCCACCCAGCAGACAGGGGCAGCTGCGGCCAGGAGGCTGACGCCTTGCGCAGAATTTTCAAGCTGCGCTGAGCATCCAGCTGCCGGGCTGCCTGCAGGCACGCCCAAGCTGGGCGGCGCGCTGCCAGAGGACATGTTTTCCGCGCCCTTTGGCGCTGCCGCCCAGCCGCAGCAGGTGCGGGTGGGCACGGTGCCGCCTGCCAGCGCCGGCTCCGGCAGCCTATTCGGGGCCGCCCACGGGCCCGCGAGCGCCTCTCCCAGCGCGGCCTGGGGCCAGCCGCAGGCCGCCAGCGGCGGATTTGGCGACTTCAGCAGCGCGGCACCGGCCAGCAACAGCACTGAGGTGCGCCCACCTCTCCTGAGGCCGCTGCAAGGCAGCAGGCAGGCCGCGGCGCTGCGGCTGCAGCTGCAGTGCATGCCCTGGGCAGCACCGTCGCTCTGGCAAGCCGTCCTGGCTGCACAGGTGGCTCAGCATTCGCTACATTGGCCGCCCAGTGACTTCTACACCAGCCGGTCTCTTGGCAGCCATGCATTCCGCCACCGGAAGGGGGACGGCATGACCCAGGCTCTGAGAGACTGCTGGCGATGCGGCCTGCAGGACTTGTTCAGCAGCATGAGCCTGTCCGGCCCAGTCCAGGGCAGCGGCAGTAGCAGCGGCGCGACGACGGCGCTGGGCGGCGGCCAGATGATGGCGCCTGACAAGCCGCAGCCGAAGCTGCCGCCGCCCGTGGTCAAGAGCGATCCGTTCGCTGGTCTCGCTGGCTTCTAAGGGGGCCCTGGCATGCTATGTGACGGCTACCTGTCGCTTGTTGGGGCAGCGTAGAGCATGCTCCTGGGCGTGAGCGGCAGCTGCTGGTCTGGTCTTGACACTCTTCGCGAGCGGAAGAGCCAGCAGCAGCGGATGCGGCGCGTCTTGCTTGATCCGACTGCCCCTCTAGTATTTGTCTTGCCTGGGAGCTGGCATTTGCCGTTCTGCTGCCAGGCGGAGATAGCTGCAATTTTCGACTGGCAATTGGTGCTTCAGCATCATGCATTTGCTTCTTGAGCACTATGCACATGCGTCGCATAGTGCGAAGCAGGAGGCACACAGGAGATTGAGAGGGGGGAAGGATCAGTGGTGAACAGCAGGATCACACCAGGGGGCGGCTCACAGCCGCCTAGCTCACAGGCTGAGGGGCGGGCCGCTGCCACCGCCAGACAGGCAAAGCTCACGCTCGCTGCCACAGGCCGACGTGCGGATAGGAAATTTTTTTCCAAGGCGGGCACGACCCCTGCGTCTCCAAGCGGCTGCATGGCTCCCAAAAAGCACAGGCTCCCGCAGCAGGCGAGCCAGCTAGCAGCAGTCAGCGGTCACATGCAAGCAGGCAGTTTTTTGCGAATAGCCAGAGTTGTATTCAAGCAGGTATCCATTCGCTGTGTCAGAGTGATGCTAGGGTAGCGTCCC
Source organism: Trebouxiophyceae sp. KSI-1 (assembly GCA_003568905.1). Classification (NCBI taxonomy): domain Eukaryota; kingdom Viridiplantae; phylum Chlorophyta; class Trebouxiophyceae; species Trebouxiophyceae sp. KSI-1. The sequence continues at coordinate 57,604 of BHFV01000034.1, read as the reverse complement.
TGAGGTTCTGCCTCTATTTTCAGTAAACCACCCTGTTGGCGCGGCAAGATGAGCTGGCCACTCGCATGGGGAGGCAGCAGGCCTCACTGACTCGGGGCTCGCATCACTTTTTCAGCTCTGCATAGGCGCTGTCAATGGCCGCCTGGTACTTCTCCTGCAGCCGAGCAGCAGCAGCTGGGTCAGAGCTGCGCCGTCCGGAAGCCACACACAAGTGGCCAAGCCCGCCGCGATCTGCTGGTCAGCACTCAGCTTTCGCATGGCTCAGATGCATGCACTCTGTGTCGCATGCAAGCAGCTCAAGGAGATGAGTGGAGCCAGCCAGGGAGGACAGGCAGCAGCCAGGGGGCTGGTGCTGCCGACCTGCAGCTGCGGGCGCTTGAGCTTGAAGGTGGGCGTGAGCAGGTTGTTCTCGACGCCGAACTGCTCAGACTCCAGGATCAGGTTGCGGACCATCTCGAAACCCTGCACGGAGTTACACTGCGCAAGTTACACCTGCAAACCGCTTTGCAGCTGAACTGGGCAGCTCCTGCTCTTGCAGCGCCACCCTGCTCTTCCACGGCTGCTCTGACGGGCATGCATGGGGCTGCAATACAGCTCCTGCCTGGCACAGAAGCTGGCCGTGCGGACGTGGCTGTGCTGACGCAGCATGCAGCTGCCTGCTTTGCAGCGGCTACCCAGCGAGGAACGCGCCTTCAGGCCGGCCTGCTTGGCAGTCGCGTCCATCTGCTTCTGCAGGAACGCCTTGGCCTTGGGGTCCTTGACCAGCTCCTCCAGGCTGCCGCTGAGGCCCTCCTTGGCGGCGGCCGCCGGGAAGGTGGCCTCGTCGGGGACCACGACGGCCACCAGCTGAGACTCGAAGGAGTTTCCGTACACCCAAATCTGGGCAATCAGGTTCAGCTGCTTGTAGGCCGCCTCCACGCGCTGCAGGCAGCGGACCAAGACCGTTTGAGATGCGGCTGGGTTGCACCACGGCAGCGCTTCGTCCAGGCAGCTGCTGTGCTGCGTTTGCAGGGATGCATGGTTGGGCATGCACGGCTCTGGCAATAGACGTTCACTCTTGGCACACACAGACTGGCTGCTGCAGCACAGGCAGCCGTGACTGGCCAGGCAGGGCGGACAAGTGGGCAGCTGGGGAGGGGGGCTGGGCACCTCGACAGCGATGTACTCGCCTTGTGCCAGCTTGAAAATGTTCCTGCAAGGCATGATCCAGGGTCAGCGGCCTGTTCGCTGTTTGTAATGGAAATTCCAGTCTCAGGGGTGCTCCCCCAAGTACTTAATCGTTCCTGTCCCGCCACATCTGGGACTTTCTGAAGCAATGATGAAGCTGGAGAAGAAGAAGGGGACGCACTTGACGCGGTCGATGATCTTCAGCCCGCCGCTCGGCAGCACCTCGCCGACGTCGCCAGTGTGGAACCAGCCGTCCTCCTCCAGGACGCCCTTGGTCATCTCCGGCTCACCGTAGTACCTGACGCACGGCGATAGATAAGGTCACCCTTTCCGCGCGCGACGCGCACCGGGCGAAGAAACACGCGCGGGCAAGACGCGCGGGGACGCGGGCGCGCACCCGGAGAAGACGACCGGCCCGCGCACGCAGATCTCGCCGCGCGGCGGCTCCGCGTGCGCGTCGTACTTCATCTCCGGGATGGAAACGAGCCGGAACTCCTGCGCCGGCGACGCGATGCCAACCGAGCCCGCCTGGTCCTGCGCGCGGGCGGGGCGGCGCGCGTCAGCGGCGGCTGCAAGTCCGCGGCGGCGGCGAGATCTTGCCAGCGTATTGAAGCGGAGGCGCGCACCGCCTCGCCGCTCGAGAGGAACGTCGCGGCACACGTCTCCGTCAGGCCGTAGCCCTGGCCGACGTAGCTGCACATGGTGACGCGCAGGAAGTCCTCGACGTGCTGCGCGAGCGGCGCAGCTCCGCTCAGCACGATGCGCACGCGCCCGCCGAGACGCGCCTTGACCTTGGAGAAGACGAGCTTGTCGAAGAACGGCGACGCCTGCACGAGCTTTCGCGTCTCAGCGCCTGTTTTCTGCTCCGCTGCGAGGAAGAGGCACCGTAAAGAGCGAGAAAAGGAGCCGCGCCTTGTCGACCGGCACGCCATTGTTCAGCGCCTTGAGCTTGCTGCGGAAGCCCCAGTTGAACAGGAACTTCTTGAGCCCGCCTGCAGATAGCAAGCGCCTTTTCGCTCAGTTCCTTCTTGCCTGGAAGCCGAGGACCCACTATTCTGTTCCTCACAGCACCACCTACTCCCGCGGCCGCAAACCCCTCCTTCAAGAGCGCCAGCCCGCAATCCGCAAGCTCTGGTCTCGCTCCTCCCTCCCAGCCCAGCCTGGGGCGCTGCGAGCCGAGCTTGTGCCGGCCTGTCGCCGCTGCCGCCGGCTTCCCGCAGCCGCTGCGGGCGTCCGGGCACCCACCGGCCTTGTTGATCTGCTCCATGACGCCGGCGTAGATGCGGTCAAAGACGCGCGGCACGCCCAGGAAGATGGTCGGCCGCAGCGCCGCGATGTCGTCCACCAGCTTCTTCACGTCGCCTGCCGGCACCGGTGCAGTGTCTCAAAAGAAAGCCTCAAAGGAAAACGTTTCACTTTGGATTTCAAATTTGACGACTGAGTCGGGAGAAGGCAACCAGCTCGACAGCGAGCAGCAGCGTGCCAAGCAGAGGCGCCGGCAGGTCACGCTGCGGCTGGGATTCCGCCCATACCTGGGCAGACCCCTGCTGCCTTCCTTGGGGCGCAACAAAGAGCATGGTAGCTGGGTGGCAGAATGAAGGCAGTGGGGGCAGGCAGAGGCGCGCAGCGCTCCCAGCGCATGAGCGGGTCAGGCCTGCAGGAGAGGAAGCGGGGACTGGATTGCCAGGGCTCGCCTGAGTAGTAGCCGATCTTGGCGCCGACAGACAGCATGTGCTCCTCGACTGCCCGATCTGCAGCCGGGCAGCCGAGCGCTCAGCGGCTCGGACACTCGAGGCTCTCCATGCGGTGACTCACGCCTTGACCCAGGCTAGTCCTGCAGCGCCTGCCTCCCCTTTTGCAGCGGCGTAGGAACTGGCAGGAGTGCAACAGGCGCCAAGCAAGCTCCAGGCGTGCGTGCGGCCCTGTGTGATGTGACCCCGTGCCACACGTTCTAGTGTGGTTTCTGTGTTTTCACCTCCATGTGTTGGGTCGAACCCCAAACCCAGATCCCTAACCCTAACACCACAAACAGCCTCCTATACCTGCTGCAACCGTCTCCCAGCCCTTCCAGAGGCTGCCACACGCCCTCCTGAGCCTCCCACACCTTCCTACTCCTCCCATCATCAGCCCGGCACGCTCCGCCACCGTAAGCGGCAGCTTCCAGGCGGCTGCCGGGGCCGGCGCACCCATGATGTGCGCGAGCGGCAGGTAGGACAGCACGGCGTCGGAGGTCGAGACCGCTGCGACGGACGGCATCTGGGCCACCAGCCCGTTGACGCCGGCTATGCAGGCCAGCACCATGGAGTGCGGGATCATGACGCCCTGCAGCCGCGCACAGCAGCAGGCCCCCCTCAGGCCGCCGCCACCGCCGCCTGCTGCAGCTCCTGCGATCCGAACGGCACTGTGCAAGCGAGCACAGCTCGGCGACATGCGTCTCACACCGCAGGCAAGCAGGGCAGCGTCCGGCTAAGCAGCTCCTGTTTACTGCGCAAGCGCCGGAGCATGCAGCGTTCAAAGCGGCGAGGCATGGCCCCGCATGGCGCCGAGCAGCAGGCCGAACCGTGCAGCCACATGGCTCCGCAGCGACAGAGAGTCTGCGCATGCAGAGGGGAGGGGGGGGACATGCCTTGGGCATGCCGGTGGTGCCGGAGGTGAACATGATGGTGCAGAGGTCGCTGGGCTTGGGAGGGATCGGCTCGGCCGGGTTGGCGCGTCCAGCCGCCAGGAACTCGTCAAAGCTGAAGACCTTCAGGCCGCGGTCGGTGGCCGCCTGCCGAGTGGCGTCGAGGCGTGTGTGGGTGGCGGATCAATGAGGCAGCTGTCGCTGGCAACCGCGCAGCGAGCGCACATCCTCAAGCGACAATGCACGCTTGCTCTCTGTTTGGGGCGCCGTGGCCATACAGGTGGGCATCAAGGGGGCGAAGGGGGTGCCTTGGAGTCGACGCCAGCCCCCCAGTAGACGACCGTGTGCACTTGCTCCTTGATGGCCGGCAGCGACTTGACCGCCTTGGCCCAGTTGGCCGCCGAGACAAAGATGATGCTCGTCTCGCTCTTCTTTACGATGTACTCCACCGCGTCCTCGCCTGCATGGCATGCGGCATCAGAACCGCAGCAGTCACAAGCGCCAAGCCGAAAAGGCGACAGAAAGGGCGGGACGGACCGAGCGTGTCGTAGAGGGGAACCGTGTAGATCGACATGCGGTTGCAGGCCTGCGGGAGAACGGTAGGGCTGGCTGAGTGTGTGGCAGAGGGCCTGGACATGGGGCGGGCGGGTGCAAAGGGAGAGGGAAGAGGGTCACCTGCATGACGATCATCCACTCGGGGCAGTTGACGGAGTAGATGCCGCAGCGGCCCTGCGCCGGGACGCCGACGTGTGCCAGCGCCGAGCCGACCGCCTTGACCTTCTCGCCCACAGTCTGCAGTGCAGGGGCCAATGCAGCCGGGCGTCAGGTAGGTGGAGGCGGTCATGGGGTGGCCTGTGGCTTCCTTGTTGCGGGCAGGATCGGTGAACTGGGTGATGCATCCGTTGATGTAAAGCTGGCTGCATCAGATCTGTCAAAGGGAGTACGGCGTGATCGCGGGGCGGCACCTTGTAGGACTCGAACACGAACGGACCCGCGCCATTGATGCGCCGTCCCAGGCAGTCGTTGTCCGGATATTGCTTCACGCTGCGCTCAAACACCTCGTACAGCGTGCTCACGCCGTCGGGGCTGGCGAAACCGGCCTTGGCCGCCGTGTTGCGGTACGTCACACCCACATCGCCCTCGCCGGGGGCGTGTTCGTACAGGTACTTGCCGCGCTGCTTCCCAGCCATGGCTGATGGCCGACGACCCCCTCAGGCCCAGGACGGGAACGGCGACCAACCGAGGCGGCAAAGTCAGCAAGCCCTCCCCTCTCCAACTCGTAGCTTATTTGTCTCAAGGCGCGGGAGAGGGAAGCTGAATGCGTGATCTGGCCGCCGTTTTTCTCGCAAGCCCCGCCACGCGGCAAGCCTGTCTACGATCCAACCTGATGGCCAGATCTGGCTTCAGACCTATGCACCATTCTCAAAGGCTCTCACAGGAGCTCTCGCAGGTCACTCTCACTCCATATTGTACAAACAATCTCACAGGGTACACACGACACACAGGAAAAGAAGTCAACTTCAGCTGGCTTCCGCCGCTGCAGCAGCCTTCTGCCGCTTGGGCGCCTGCGGCCCGCCAGCCGCGCCCCCCTCGGCCGCAGCTGCCGACTTGCGCTCCCGCTTCAGCCCCTGCAAATGCACACGTTGCATGAGCTTCCCTGCACATCCCAACCAGCCAGCCAGGTCTAGGTTCAGAGGCAGGGGGACGCGCCTTCATCTTCTGCTGCGGCATGCTCTCGATCTGCTGCTTCGGCATGTAGATGCGGCCGACCTTGCCGTCCAGCAGGCTGCTTGACACGTTCTTCTCCTGCAGGGCCACCAGCGAGGGGGGAAGTCTCAGCCCTCCGCCCCACTCCGTTTCAACACTGTCAGCAGGCGTTCCAGAAGGGGGAAACGGGCACTCAGACATGAGCACTGCTGCGTTCAGCGAGCCGAGGCTCTCGCACAAGAGGTGTCAGAATGTTCGAGCTAATCATCACCGCGCCCGGTTTCCCCTGCCCTCCTGGCCGCCCATGGGCCGCGGGGCAGCCTGAGGCCAAGCCTGCTGTGTGCCCGGCAGCAGACACCCTGCTGCCAATCAGACAGCACCAATACACAGGCCGGCTAGGTATGTCTGCTGGGAGGGGAGGCGCCTTCTTCTTCGTCAGGCGCGGCTGCTTGGCCGCGAGCGCGGCCACCTCGGCGTCAGCTGCCCGCACCCGCCGCAGCACCAGGTCCATCGAAGGCCCCATCTCCTGCAGCTCCACGCGCGGGATCTGCACACGCTCCCCCGCCCCGCTTCAGCAACCCGACACCTCTGCCGGCCTGCAACGCACCACAGGCAGCGACAGGCCCGTATGCGCGGGGCGGGCCCAGCCCCGCTAGTCAACTCTCCACAGCAAGCTGAAGCAGAGGGGCAGCTGGCAGCGAGCGATTGCAGCTGGCAGGCAGCGTGGGTTCGCCAGGGGGCGGGGCCCCTGATTGCGAGCCCAGGCCCCTTGCCAGGCTGCAGGGACTCGCCTTGGTGCCCGACTTCTTCAGGCGAACTGCGTACTGCCGGAACAGGATGCTGCGCTCGTGCGCGGTGCAGCAGATGACGTGGTCGATGCCCTGCCACAGGTGGCAGCAGCAGCAGCAGTCAGAGCCGCAGAGGGCATGACGACATGCGTGCCTCCATACAGACAGCGCAAGGCACAGCATGCAAACAAAGGCAATCATGCAGGCCCCTCCTTTCGTCATGCTGGGCGGGGCCAAACGAGCAGGGCCGACCACAGCAACACGTGCGTCACATTGCAGCAGCATGCGGCGGCTGATGCTCCGGGAGTGACCGGGCGGTGGGAGGGAAGGAGGGGGCGCGCCATGAGGTTGAGGCCGGTGACCACTTGTCCGCGCAGCAGGTCCAGCAGCATGCTGCGCGCCTGCCGGAAGTCGGCATCGTTCTCGAACTGCTCGCCGCGGAAGACGAAGCACGGCTGCGGGCACGGGGTATGAAAGCGCCTCAGTCCCTGCTCCGTCTCTCAGCGCGCAGTGTGCTGCAATGCCTTGCGCCGCTCTCCTACCCCCCAGCTCCATGGCGGTCAGACAGAGGGGCAGCGAGCAGCATCCATCGGTGGTAAAACTCTCGTGAACGAGGGGTGGCCGCCAGCTGCACTTTTCTGTTGGTGCATGAGCCCATCAAGGGAGAGGTTGCGTGCCTTGTTGTCGATCTGCACGTGCGCGGCCGCGGATCTAAAGGCGGTCAGCGCCTTGAAGTTCTCGACGCCCAGCTCCAGCAGGTCGTAGAGGCGGTGGTCGAAAAAGCGGCCGAGGATGAGGTTGTGCGGCCGCTTCTTGGTGTGGTTGCCCAGCACGAACTGGCCGCAGTCCGTCTTGCGGGAGAAGCGCTCCAGCGGCACCTCGCCGCCAGCGTCAAATGGCAGGATGTCCGGGTTCTTTCGCGTGTACTTGACCGCCCGCCGCTGCAGCCACACGGTTCTATTAGCATATGAAAGGAAGAACAAGGCGTATTGGCAGGGCGTTTAGTTCAGGAGCTACCTTTTCGAGCTTGTTCAGGTCGCAGAGGACGTCCTGCAGCGAGCACCAAGTAAGGCAGGTCACCCGAGCTCGTTGGTGAACTATCTCGCTGTGAGCGACTCTCCGCTCGATGAAGGGTGCTGAGAAGCGAGGGCAGCTCGGAGAGCGGCGTACCTTGACCACCTGGCTCGGCTTGTTGCCGTAGAGCAGCAGCGTCTTCCGCTCCTCTTCGACCTGCGGCGCGCTGCCGGCTTCAGCGCAGCGATCGTGGCATATGAGGACGTTTCCAACTCGTCATGACGCGCTCAGAGCGTCGCCGGCATCGCTCGAGGGGCGGCGGCCGCACCAGTTGCGGCTCCCGGGCCTTGAGCGCGCGTGCGCCGCGCTTGGTCTTCGGCTTCACGAGCTTGACTCTCTTCTGCGCGTCCGCCATACTATCTCGGTACGAAACTGAGCTCACGGCGGCGCCTTCCTCGAACACTCGCGCGCAAGCCCTGCAGGCGTTCACGCAGCGGCAAGCGACTGCATTGCAAAAGCTCTCTGCTTTCTCACGCAGCTCGTCTGCATGAGACATCTCACCGATCGATCGGCATGCTTGTGGCACGGCCGCCCGGCAGCCGGCATGCACCGCCTGCGACCTGCGCTCGCCGACGCGGCGAGACGACATGCTTTTTGTGATCTTCAGCGTGCCCCAGGGGTATCGTCACAACGTTCATGCGGCTGCACAGCTCAGGCATGCACCAGCCACGCCGCATCTCCTGCCCACAGATTTCCGAGACGTCCTGCGTGGAGCTTGCGGCGCTGCCTCCCTTTCGTGCGCCTTGTGAAGGCCCTCCGGTCTCTTCACTGTCAACACCTGGAGCTTGCTGCGGCAAACATGCCTCTTTTTCTGCTCACAGGCGAGCGCTGCAAGCCAGCCGACGGCAGAGTCACACAGCGAGGAGTTTGTGACGAGCGTCGACATGAATGCGCTGCCGACAGGCCAGGTGCCCTTTCCTCTTCTGTCCTCTCATTGACCAGTGCAAGCTGTCCCACGTGGCATCCTTGGCTCATCTATGAAGACCGCAGGGCAAGCTGCGGCTGGACGCGTTCCTGAGCGCCCGCCTGGCCGAGGCGAGCCGCGCCAAGGTTCAGGCCAGCATACGTGACGGCCGCGTGCGCGTCAACGGCAGGCCACAGACCAAGGCCTCGCTCGCCATGAAGCTGGGGGACGTCGTCGCCTGCAGCCTGCCGCCGCCGCGCCGACTAGAGGCGGAGCCGGAGGTCCGTCCCGCATCTGCTGCTTGTATGCCAGGCCTCAGTAGGCGAGCAGCCACGATGCATCCAGTCGGCCGCATGCCCACCTAACGTGTGAGTAACATGTCATGTGACAAGTGTGACAAACGTCTCGACACACTCGAGCGTGACTGCTGCAGGCGCTGCCACTGGAGGTCGTGTATGAGGACGAGCACCTGCTGGTCGTCAACAAGGTAGCAGCTCCAGCTTGCACCCCTCTCAGCCATGCAGCCAGACGCGAGCAGCCCCTGATCCGAAGGCTGCAATGCTGCCCCAGGCGGCCGGAATGGTGGTCCACCCCTCGCCCGGGCACCACAGCGGCACGCTCGTCAACGCGCTGCTGCACTGGTGCGGCCTGCCGGCGATGCAGCTGGCGCTCGGCAGCCAGGCGCCGACCTCCCTGCTGGGCGCCGCCGGTGCGCTCCCCAAGAATGTCAAATGTTGCGCTGCATGTCACATCCAGGTTGCCACGAATGTGTCATTATCTGCCAGTCGTTGTCAATTCAGATCAGCTTTTGGAACTCTCGCAGGCGAACCGGAAGCTGAGGTCGCTGAGGGGGCTGAGGCTGGTCTGGAGGAGGATGGGGAGGCCAGCGACGAGGAGGAGGGCGGCGGCGTCCTGCTGTCGCCACTGGCTGGCGAGGCGGCGCCGGTCATCCGGCCGGGCATAGTGCACCGCCTCGACAAGGGCACCTCGGGCGCGCCTTGTCTCCATCTGGTTGCTAGTGGGGGCATTGTTGCCTGCAGGTCCGTACAGCCCGCCTGCCAAGCATCGCTGCCCGGCTCGCGACTGCCACAGCAGCAAAGCAGCGCGCGGAGCCCCTCTCGCAAAGCTGCTGCCTGTGGCTGCACTGCGCATGATTGTGGAGCCGACGTGGCAAGTGCGTGTGCCGTCGATTAGGGCTGAGGAGATCCTGGTCCGCAGGCCTGCTGGTGGTGGCCAAAGACGACTTCACTCATGCGGCGCTGTGCGAGCAGTTCAAGGCGCGCACAGTGAGGACCCCCTCCATGCTAACACACCCACCACCCTTCTGCCGGCTGGGGCGCGGCACGGCCTGCACAAACGCTAGGGCTGGCGACCTGCTGCAGTTTGATGACAACCGGCCGCAGCCATGCGGGCATTTCTCCGCTGGCACGCATGCTCCAGCGTTCAGTCTGCCGGCACTGAAGCTGCCGCCCGCCAGGTGGAGCGCACCTACCAGGCCATCACGATCGGCCAGCCTAAGGAGGCGGCCGGCAGCGTGGAGACCAACATCGGCCGTGCTGTCAATGACCGCAAGCGCATGGCACCTTTTGGCTTTCATTCCAGCAGGCCCGCCGCCTTCCTAGCACTCACCACATCCGCTTGCTGCCTGCCTGAATGCTATCAGCAGCAGCGACAGCAACAGCAACAGTAATGCACTGTGTATTAGAAGCTGAAGGGCGCCGATGCCAGGGCCTGCGGCAGCAGCGGCCACGGATGCGGTGGCCCGCGTCAATCACGGCATGTGTGCAGGGGCCGGCACGCGACCAGCCGCTATGAGGTGTTGGAGCCGCTGGCAGGGGGGCGGGCGGCGCTGGTGCAGTGGCGCCTTGAGACTGGGCGCACACACCAGATCAGGCACGGTCCTAGCCATTCTTGACTGCCACGCCGCTTCCCTGCAGGCCATGGGAGGCCAATGGTGTGAGTCCTAGAGCCGCAGGGCTCTGCGTTGGCCGCTGCTTTGCTCTGTGAGCCCAGGTTCAGTAGACTGGCAGGTATGTGCAGCATGACTGCTGTGCTGCGCGCTGCTCGCTAAGAGATGCTCATCCGCGCCTGCCAGGGTGCATGCGAAGCACCTTGGCTACCCGATCCTGGCGGATGATACGTACGGCGGCGGGGCGGCCACAGCGCTGAACTTTCTAGCTGGAAAGAGCACAGCCAGGCACGCCCCTGCTCCTGACACTGCAGGCAGCTTCGCCCACCCCTCGTGCTGCTCTGGCGCGTGCGAGCCTTACCGGTGCCATGCAGGCAGCATGCGGTGCGAGCGATTCTGAAGGGCCTGGCCCGGCCGGCGCTGCACGCCAAGACCCTCGGCTTCCAGCACCCGCGCAGCCTGCAGCGGCTGAGCTTCACCTCGAAGCTGCCGCCTGACTTTGCCGCCACGCTGCAGCGGCTCAGGGAGCTTGCCTGAGCGGGCTGTCTCTAGAGAGGCTGCCGGAATTGCCACACCTGAACTCTCTTGCCAAACGATGACCGCACAGGCTGCGCTGAGCGCGCCCTGCCAAGTCTGCTGCCTCTTTTCTGCATTCTTCCATTGCTGCATATGCTGGTGTTGTGCATGACACTGTAATCTCTGCCCTTGTGTGCTAGTGCCGCTTGGTGTGCAAATATTGGGCAATCTGTATTCTAACGAGTATATCGGCGTGTTCAGGCACACTCCACTGACGGCAGGGGAGGAAGGGATGCCCGATAAAACAACTGCTGTCATTGTGCAGCCGCAAAGTTTGTTCAGTGCCAGGCGCTGGCTGAGGCAGGACAGGCTGGCCGCTGCCAACCTGGCCTGCGCGTATGGCGGGTATGGCGGGGCATGTGGCGCGGGCAAGGCAGCCCTAACAATAACCTCGTTATCCCACAACACTCGTGCGGGCAACAACCATGCAAGTTCGAACTGTACAACAACCTGCTGTCAAAAATGAGAGCTGCCATGCGGGCGCAACCCCGGGAAACCTGGGCGACTGTTGCCTCTGCCTTCACACACGCACCATGAGCTGCTGTCAGCAGCTCAGCACTCGCCGCAGCGAGATGAGAGTCAAGCCACCTCGCATCCTCTGCCTTTCTGCCCTCAGCTCAGGCGTTGCAGGTCCCCCTGCCCGTCTGGCAGCCGGCGCCCCTTCAGGAACGGCGCCCGCAGCCCGGGCGGCAGCTTGGCAGCGACTGTGAAGCGTGGCGCGAGGCGCAGCCAGTCAAGACGCAGCCGCTCCAACGGCGCCAGCGCCGGCAGGTGCAGCTTCCCTGTGGTGTCGAGCTCTAGAGCCCTCAGGCCGGTCATCTGCGCCAGCTGCTCCACACAGCCGGGCTGGATGGCGTCTCTGGACAGCAGCTCAAGCTGCCGCAGCCCAGACAGCCCGGCCAGCCAGCCGGCGTGGCCCCACGGCAGCGGCGCCCGGAGCCGCGTCAAATTCGTGAGCGCTGCGGCAACGGCAGAGGAAACTCAGCCAGCCTCCTTTCTGCAAATGCTGCCTTTGAGACATTGCCAGGGGCAGGAAAGAACAGGGATTGTGTCGTTTCCTGTTTCATTTCCTCAGGCAGGCGGCCGACCCACCAGCAATGCGTGTGAGCTGTGCCTCGGTCGCCTTGAACTCTCCAAGGTTCAGCGATCGGAGCCCCAGCAGCTCCTGCAGGTTGAGGCCTTCGCACAGGGCGGCCAGCAAGCTAGAGGCGTCCACTGACAGGGACGTCAGGTGCGGCAGCGCCCGGCCCAGGCCCTGCAGGCCGGCGCGCCTGCGCCAGGCCAACCGCCCTCATCATGCACTCTGTCAGCTGCGGTTGGCTGCGGCGGCAGGGCAGGTGGTGCCGCGCTTGCAGAGTCTGATATCCAGATTCGTGAGGCGCGGGAAGCAGGCGATTGCGTCCTCAAATGTGGGCGTCTCGCCCCAGCGGCAGGCCCACATGCTGTGGATGCGGAGGTCCTCGACGGCCGTGAGGCGCGACAGCTGGGCGAGCCCGGAGAACGTGATGCTGGGGGTGTCCTTGTAGTAGGTGCCGTTGAAAGTCAGTGCAGTCAAGCCTGTGAGCGCGTTGAGAGCGGACATGCCTGCAGCCGGCACGGGAGGGCTCACACTGCGCAGCGTCAAGCCCAGGAGCGGCCCGAAAGCAGCAGCAGCTCACCATGGTCAGACAGCCCCGAGTAGTAGGTCAGGTCGAGGGTGCTGAGGCCCGTCAGGGGCGCCAGCAGCGTGTAGGGGTCTGAGCCGGCAGAGAGCAGCCCCAACTCGCAGCTGAACGACGGATGAGAAGTCAGCCGCAGCGTGTGCAGCCTCCTGCGCGCATGTGCTTTCCTTCAGGACTCTCGGAAGGCAAGGCGTTGGAGAGCAGAAAGCTGATGGCGGCAGCAGCAGAGTGGCGGTGCTGCAACTTAAGCAGTCCAGTGCAGGAAAGGCGCACCCGGTGTCGAGAAATGACAGGTCGGTCGGGTAGATGTGGACCTCAACGCAATGCAGCTCCAGCTCTGTGAGCGTGCCTGCCCACTGTGTAATGAGGAGCTGCAGCACATCCTTGCGAATCGTGCAGCTGCTGAGCTGCAGGCGCTGCAGGCGGCTGCAGTGGCCCTCCAGGAAGATTGGCCGGTCCCAAACACCAGAAACGGACAGCCTTGTGAGGCCGTGCAGCGCCTGGCGGTCCTGTGAGATGTGCAAGCTTTAGCAAAGCAAGGAGGCTGATCTGGGCAGTGCAAAGAAGGAATGGGCTGGATTCAAGGTTCAAACCTCGTCGCTGGGCTGCTGGCCGCAGGCAAGGAACAGCTCGCGCAGCCCGGGAAGCTGTCTGAGGACCACGCCCAGGTTGGGAGCGGCGCACAGGCGGCGGCATTGTTGCAGGTCCAGCGTGGTCAGATTATTGAACTTGGCTCCCAGACTCGGCGACAGCTCCGTGGGTGCTATTCGCCTGATGCGCTGATCGACGGCGTCCTTGAAGCTATGGCACACCTATTGTGTGTTTGCCTGTCAGCTCCTGGTTGAATGCTTAGGACACGCGCGCCTGCTACGAGCGATGAAAAAAAAACTGACCTGGCGCAGCAGGAAGAGGTCAGACGTGTCGCTGAGGTGGATGACTCTGCTGATGACAGCGGCGGGGCAGCTCCCGAGCGAGGGCGCGGCCGGGGACGGCATGATGGCGAGCGAGAAAAACTGGCGTTTTGAAAGTGCCGCGCCTTTTCGATGCCAAGCCCTTGGCTGAACCCCCTGCAGCCGGCAAGACCCCGGCTTTGTTATTGAGCGTGTGCCTTGCGATGGTCGGTCTGCAGCGGCGGCCGCAGATGTAGTTGACTAAACGCTGGCTGGCTCAGAGGCCAGCTAGCAGCACTGAGCCCGCCAAGACAGCAAAAACTGCTAGTGCAGTCTCAAGCAGCAATGCTACAGAACAACAGCTGTCACCAGCCCAATGTGCGAGGAAAGTTCTGGCCTGGCTAGCAGCTCCAGTATGGCGTGTTCAAGCAGGATATCGCTGGGCGCCAGATCTGGCTGGAGGAACAGCAGCACCACGCTGCAGCTGAGCGAAGCTGCTGAGGCTGCAGATGCGCTCCAGCTGGCGGCTCTTGATTGATGCCTGCTTGGCTGGGAGATCTGATGGAGGCATGTGTGCAGTGGTAGCAGAGAGCAGTTAACATGTGATGTTTGCTGCAGAATGAATCACTGGTCGCATCACCTTTCTTGCATCAAATTAAAGGGCCGCACAATCATAATCACAGCCTTGGCACAACCTTGGAGGGGGCCATTGGGGAGCAGCCATTTTATGAGGCCTTCTATCAGAGTGTCCAGATCAAGCCCGAGCACTCTAAGAGGGGATCGACATGGGGTGGGGGGGCCGGATCAACGTCTTGGCAAATAAAGGGGGGAAATCCTGCTGGGCGACAACAGGATTGAGATCGGACAAAGCAGGAGCGTCACAGCCGCTCCTTTGCAATCATGAACAACGGCTCCGCCGAAACGGCAAAGCTGCTTCTTCTGGGCGTGCCCGCCCTGCTGGCACCGCCTAGCGGCCGGAGGCCGAACCCCCCACAAAGAAGAGGTAGTCAGCCTGCACGGGTGCGGGCGACTGGCGGTCAGGAGGCAGGAGAAGGGTCAGTGAAACAGGAAGATAGCGGGAGGCAGCTGCGGGGAGGCGCAGGCGTGCCTGGTAAGGCACGGCCAGCAGCTTGTCGGGGATGCCGGTGGGGGAGGAGGGCAGGGTGAAGAGCTTGGGGTTGCCGGGGACGACGCCGCCCAGCGTGTTGATCCTCTGCATCCAACCACTGACAGGTCAGTCCCCTGAAATCACCTGCCAGGCAAAGCAGCACATGAAGTCAGGCGTCCGGGGGAGGCGTGCCTGCACGTAGGTCACGCCCTGGAAAAAACCATCGGCAGAGACGGCCTGCAGCAGCAGGTAGGGCACGCTGCCAAAGCCGCCGTCATCGTTGGCAGCAGGGGCGTTCTGGCTGGCGACCGGCTTGGCCACGACTGTGCCCTGCACGTTACCCTGCACCCAGCCAGGCAGCCCTGCTTTAGCAAAGAGCTGGTGTGATTCCCCCAGAAGAGGCAGGCGCTCCTGCCTTGCAGGGCAGCTGGGAGATAAGGCGGGGAGCTGACCGAGGCATCCGTCTTGGTGAAGACGGGGAGGATGCCGCCATTCTGGTTGACGAAGAAGTGGCTGCCGACGATCGTGGTGCCGTTCTGCAGGTAAAAGTCGGCGACGGCGCCGGCGGTCGTGTACTGCGAGTTAGAAGCAGAGCTGTAATTTTGCGTTCCAACCGCATGCCCTGCATTCACAGGCGACAGCCCAATGTCAGGAGATAAAGTTGCAGGCAGCTCAAGGCAGCCGCTAATATAAGGGCTCAGAAGATGCGCACAGTTGATCTTGACAGTGTTGCCAGCTGGGGGCTGAACGGAGGCGTCCAGCGAGACCTTCGGACCGCCAAAGTCCGGGTTGGGCGGGTTCGAGGATTGTGCCAGCGTCCGTGTGGCACCTGCGTTCTCGATTCGGATTGAAATGCACGTCCCGTCACCGAGTGATCTGCCCCCGAGAAGCTCAGGTGACGACAAAACTTGGCATAACATTCCTCTCCTGCCCTCTTCTGATGCTATCGTGCTCGTATATCCGCAATGAGCACACGCACGTGCGTTCCGGCGGCCATGATGCGTGCAACGGCATCCTATTGCGCTTCACCTGCCGCGCTGCATGGCTCAAAGGCTCATTCAATAAGGAAAGAGCACCTGAAGAATGCGCCATGGCGACCAGGCAGAGCGCCGCGATGGCGTAAGCGAACGCGCGTGCGGCCATGCTGGGTCGACTGAAACGGCGACAGCGACTGATCCTGGGCGTGGCTGCGGCTTGCTGGATAGATGTGAGCGGCTTTGCAATTGTGAAGACAATGCTCGCAATGCGCTTCTTATGGATCGCTCTCGTTAAGGTGAACGAGGCAACGACGTTAAAGTGCGGCTTCTCTTCTAGTTGCGAAGCCGGCTGGCGTCATTCGAGATAATTTACAATGCAACGGGACTGCGGGCAGACAGCCGTTGCTGCCGATCGCGGTAAGTTTTGGTCGCTGCTGTGCTGTTGTGAAAGGGGGGAAAATAGTTGGTTATGCAGCAATCTCTCAGGCATGCAAGTGAAGCGATTAGCGCCTTCCGAGCGCTTATTTACTTGGGGTGGTGCGGGTGTGAACTACGCCATCGACCTCGCTCAACACCCGATTTCCTCACTACCTCTATCTCAGCACACCCAGCGAAGACAATCTGAAAATCATGCGCTTCGTGCGCAAGCTAGAAAGAGCCATCCAATCAGCGCTCGGATGGCAACTGCACGATCATGCGGGTGCCGCCCCCAGCTCCCCTCAGTCGGCATGTGCGGCCACAGCGGCCAGGAAGGCTGCCCGCTCCCTCCTCCGCAGCCCTCTGGCGTCTGCGACTGCCTGAGCCAGGGCGGCGATCTGGCGCCGGCTGTACTCCGGATGCGTCTGCGCCCACTGCAGCAGCTCCTCTGCTGTGGTCAGGTAGTACGCCTGCAGCCAAAACAGCCCAGGTTGCAGTGGTTGCGACGCCAACGAATTCCAGTGCTCAGTAGGGTCACCAGCTCCCAAAGACACATCCAAATTCCCAACGATTTCCAGCCCAGCTCGCCTGCAAGCTCACCTTGATGTAGCCGTCCAGCAGGCGCATGCTGGCACTGAGCGCGGCCGCCGCGTCCGGCGCCTCCGGCGGCAGCAGCGCAGCCAGGCCGTAGCGCAGGTGCTGGCAGTCGCCGGCCATGGCCGCCCTGCCGACGGGCGTGCAGCCGCTGCAGCGGCTGAGCCCCTCCAGCGCCGTCTCAGCTAGGTGGCGCAGCGCGTGCCGCCACAGCTGCAGCCCCTCTCGCCTCAGCACGGCTTGCCTGGCACTGCTTTTGGACCGGGCAGTGCAGAGGCGCTTGCCTGGGATGCCATAGCTGGCTCCAGCGGGCCAGCCCGCTGCATCGCGTCTGCCAGCCGTCCCGCCGCCGCCTGCAGCTCCTCCACCCAGGGCGCCGGCGCCTCTGGCGGCTCAGACAGTGCGTAGCTGTGTGCCGCAATGCTGTCCAAGACGCCGCCGGCGCACAGTGCAGCCTGTGCCGCTGCGCGCAGCGCGCACTCCGCCACGTCCTCTGCAGCAGCACCGCAGGGTCGGCTTGGCGCTGTGCCCCAAAATCCAGCTGCTCCTGGTCGCAGCGCGCCAGGGGCCGTGCAGAAAGCATGAGCGCAGTGTGCAGGCTGTGGCAAAGCAGGAAAGGCCAGCCTGAACACTCAGTGCTATCTGCTCCAAGCTGTGCGCAAGTTTGGCCGCACCTGCAGCCTCGACCGTGCGGCTGTAAAAGGCCTCTGCTGCGGTGGCCTGGCCTGGGGACAGCAGGCCCAGCAGCGGCCGCTTGGCGGCTCGGAACTCGGCCGCCAGGCTGAGCAGCGAGCGCGTTGCGGCCAGCCGCTCCCGCAGGCCCCACGCCTTCTCTGCAATCGAGCCAAGTTGCACATCTAAGCTCTTCCCCAGATGGACACGTTGCAGCTGGAGCAAAGCATGAGAGGCACCCGTGTTGGATGGCTGCCTGGAGGCCACTGCAGGTGCTGCAGCATCGCTTTCGGTTGTGAACTGGCGCCCTCTCCAAGTCTGGCCTGCAGGAGACAGGCCACAAGCCTTGCCAGCTTGCATTTGGAGCAGCAGGACGGACTGTCAGAGAGGGACTGAGGGATTCCCACCTTGGCTGGCCGAGGGGAAGGCGCTGGCCCTCACGGCTGGCACCCTCGCCTGCAGCAGCTGCGGCCGGAAGGCCTGCAGGCTCTGGCTCAGGATGCGGTTGAGCGTGCGCTTCAGCCGCTGCGGCACGGCAGCCCAGGCCTCCTCCTGCGCCAGGCAGCACAGCCAGCTTCACGCTCACGCTGCCTGTGACGCATGGACTTTTTGATGCTGGCTCCATGTGAGAATCAGGGTGGGAGTGAAGGGGTGTGCCTCTTGAGAAGGGTCCGGTGCCAGGCTGGCGAGTGGCAGGCCGCCAAAGTGGCGGAAGACGCCAATCAGGTACATGTCGAACAGCTCAAAGGCGCCGGTGACCAGCACGGCCGGCGGCTCCATGACTCTGCGACCACCAGGACCAACCCCTGACTAATCGCTTCCAAATTTGCTTCCAAATTTGCAGAAAGGCTGCTGGTGCCTAGCGCTTCCGAGCTTGAGACTGGAGAGCCTGAGGACCTCAGCATGCCCGCGTACTGGCACAGCCAGTCCAGCAACTGGTTGCAGGCGGCGGTGGACTGCGGCGGCTCGGCCGGCTGCGGCGCCTCTGTCCGCCTGCAGGCGCACAAATCCAGCTCATGGCTCCTGCAAGAGCAGCACTTGCGGTGGCCTTGCTGCAGCACAAGCGAGGGACTGTCACCTCGATGTCTTGGCGGCTGCGGCGTCCAGCAGCGGCTGCAGGTGGTGCGGGTCGCCCCAGGGGTTGGCTTTGGCCAGCCAAGTACTGAAGGGCCCAGGGCTGTGGCGCCGCAGCGCTGTCGACGCGGACACCTCTTCGCCGAACGCGCCTGCCGACCGGGGCGCAGTCAAAGTCTGGCTGGCGCCCAGCGGCTCTGCAGCTGATGTGCAACAGCTGCAGCTGACGTGAGAGAGCTGCAGCAGGTGCAGATTTGCTGGCAGCCATTAGGCCAAAGCACGAAAGGCTGGGAAGAATGAGTCGCCTTTGGTGTGGTGCACCGGCAGCCAGGGGTCCCGCTCCAGCGCGGTCAGCAGGCTCTGCAGGTTGCCGGTGTGGACGGCCCGGTAATGCGCAAAGCTGAGCGTGCAGAGCCGGTCGCGCAGGGGGCTGAGGTCGGCCGCGGGCGAAAAAGCCTCTGCTGCGGCGGCAAACTGATGACACATCTGCAGCACCTGTGCGGACTCCGGCATGTCAGACTCATCTGCAGAAAGCCGGGGGTAAGAAGGCTGCTGCGAGGCGCAAGCTGGTTCAGAGGCATTGTGACGGTGGGCGTTGCACCTGTCCATGATACTGCTTTCACTCGCAGATTGGCACAGCCCGGGAATGCTTTGTTCTGCCGAGCTTGCTCAGCTTCCGTCAGGCAGAGTGTTGGGGGCCGGAGTTGATCTGAAGCGCACCCGCAAGATGCTCTGCGGCTGCACTGCGGCTGGGAGCGCCAGCAGCGCCTGCAGGTGGCGCAGCGCATCCTCCACCAGCAGCCGCTGGCCGCCCAGCAGGGCCGCGTGCGGCGTGGGAGCCACGGCGGAGGGCACCTCCTGCGGCAGGGCTCCTGCCACTGAGGCCTGCAACAAAAGGCCAGACTGTCATCGAGGCTGTGCACTGCTGCCCGCCGGGACAGGCAGGGGCTCACTGGCAGCACATGCGCTGGGATGGAGTGGCTTGCATGGGACTGCAGTGGCTGGCTGTTGCCAGCAGACTGCGTTGCATCGACAGCTGCCGCCTGTCCCTGGCCTGAGGCGTCCACGGCGATGCAGACCTGCGCATGGCGTTATCAGCCTCTTTTCAGTAGGGACGATCCAGAAATGGCGGCCTGGTTCCCTCTGCCAGCTGGGCTGGCAGGCGTGAGCGCACTGTGCTGGTCGCGGTGGCCTGACGCTCAGCCAGGCCTGTGGTCTCGGTCGCCGTCCGCCGCTGCTCCTTGTCGGCCGCCTCCGCCGCGTGGAACTCTGTCATGCGGTGGTGGCTGCACATGACAGCAAAGAGACTGGACAGCACCTGCAGTAATGCGCACACCTTTCCTCTAGTTTCCCCCCTTCTGCAGCCATTCAAAGGAGGAGGGGATGTGACCTGGAAGCAGGCAAAGGAAGGCAGAAGAGAGGCCAGAGGCGGCGCACCGCCTGCAGCAGCGCGGGGAAGCACTCGGACGGCAGCAGCTTGGCCCAGTCCTGGAACGTGTGGCAGGCGGCGGCGGCCTCGCCGGGCGCCAGCCCCTGCGCCACCTCCCGCACGCAGGCGAGCGAGGCGGCGTCGACGGCGTGGGTGTATGCGGCCGCCAGCTCGCTGCCGAGCTCCTCTGCCGTCCCCAGGAACGCATATCCAGCCAGGACCTGCATACCGAATCAGCCCAGCACGTAAAACAGATTCTGCGTGAACGGAGGAAATGTGGCGTTCGAGATGGAAAGCAGCAGCAGCAGCAGCAGGGGCAGGGCACTTGCACCGCCAACTCCTTGGAGGTCAGTCTGGGACTCAAAAGGGCCCTGCCAGCTTGTGTGCTGCAAGGGCTGGGCCCTGACCTTCTGGTAGAGGCCCGGCTCAAAGTCGGCGCAGCAGCCCTGCAGCGCCTCGCCCAGGTGGCCGAGCATGTCACCATACAGCCGGTCCACGGCCGCCAGCAGGGACGGACCGAGCGCCAGGCCCGGCCGCTGCTGCAGCCAGTGGAAGCTGCGGGCGCAGAGCGCAAAGGCCCTGGCATACTCCCCCTCCGCCCGGCAGGCCCTGTAGGGAATGGAGCAGGTGTCAGATGTCGTGCATGGCCCAAAAGCAGTGCGGCCCGAGCCGGCAAAGTGAGCTTTTGATTGCGCATATGTGAACCTCCCAAGCCGAGTCCTCCGAGCCAAGTAGAATGGTCTGAGAGGGGATTGTGCCTGAGTGCAGCTTCCAGGTCACGCGTCTGCTGCAGGCTGGTCAGCGTGTCCAGCAGCTGGCCGCCGCGCTGGCGGGAGCGGGTGTCTGCGGCGATGCGCAGGCTGACGGCATAGTCGGACCGGCTGCTGCCCAGCAGGCCGCGCGCCTGCCTGACTGCCGCGTGCGTGGCCTGCAGCTCCGCCTCCAGAGCCGCCACGTCCTCGATGCCCCTCACAAAGCTGGCGTAATTTTGCAGCACATGCTTGGTGAGCAGCGCGCCGACCACCTGCAGCACACCAGCCTCGATGCAAGCCAGCAAGGAAAGCCTCCCAGGAGAGCGGCTGGAGGAGTTCAGGCGAGAGCGCGCCTCGAGCACGGCCGTGCGCTGCTCCGCAGCAGCCTCAATTTCTGAGGTGTCGGCTGCAACGTCTAGGCGCAGCAGCTCGAAAGCAGCGGCGTCGAAGTCCTGCTGGAAGTAGCCTGACTCCAGCTGCTGCAGAAGAGCGAGGCAGGAGCACTGAGAAGGAATAGACTGCCTTTAGAGAGGTTTTATCTGCTTGAAACTCCGAGTCAGCGCACCTCCAGCAGCTCCTCGCCTCTTCGGCTGACCTGAAGCTCGGCCGGGTACCTGCGGGAGACGGAGCGCTGCGGTCGCTGGTCAGCAGGCCGCGACTTTTGCTCCTGCGACGCCCAGCTGTCGCGCAGGTCGCCCAGGCCGCGCGAGAGCAAGCCGTACGACTTTCGTGCCGCAGCCTTCATCGCCTCTTCGCGAGAGCTGAGCGAGCAGCGGGGAACGGGGAAAAACGCCGAGGCAGGCAGACAGGAAAACCCCTCCATCTGCGTTTTCGGCCTGCCCCCAGGCCTCCTTGGGCGAGCATGCCCTCAGCTTGTTGCTGTATAGCTGCTCCTGCGAGCCCCACAGTAGCCATCAAGCTGCTCACAATTCCTGCTCTGCCCAAGCCTCGGCCACAGTGACTTCTTGTGAAGCGCGATGAACAGACGACGAGCTTGCCACCGCTGTTTATTGCCACCGCTGTTTAGCCGTTGCTTTGCGCAGGTCCCTGCAGCGGTGCATCCAAAAATGGCGGCCCTCACTGGTGGCGGAGAGTGTTACAAGAGGCTGCCTTCTGCGCTGCTCCGCCAGGGGCATGGCCGCCTGCTCTGCATGCTGTGGCTTTTGACAAGCCAGCATCCAGCAACCCCTTGCTGCCCCTCTCCCATCCTCTGCCGCCTACCGCAGCCGCCGGGCCTCCCGCTCCGACTCCATCAGCGTCAGGATGTCACCTGCAGTGGGGGAGAGCTCGAGGTGAGACAGGTTCGAAGCTGAATTTGTCGGATCAGGGCTGGTCCAAGCGGGCAGCCAGAGCCAGAAGTGGGAGGCTGCGGAGCACGGCCCACCTTCCCGCACGGGACCCTTGACGTTGCGCATGATGAGGCGCTCTGCATCCAGGAACTTGACGCGGACCTGCGTGACCTGCACAACCACATGGCAGAACAAGTGTCAGCACCATCCGTCGCATCCCGCTTGCGTCACCACTCCTCTTGTCGCCACCAGTCTCACGCATCTCGCCTCATCCTTTCCCCCAGTAGCCGGCAGGCGGCACTGCACCTGGCCACGGGAGCCCGTGCGGCCGATGACCTTGACGACGATCGCCAGCTTCACGGGGGTGTCCTGCAGCCAACCAGGGAAAGCCAGGTGAGCAGGCGCTCAACAAGATTCTGCTCAAGTCTGCACCCATCTTCGGCCACGCAGCGTTTCGAGCGTCGAGCCATATAAACGATAGCTGGGGGTCTTGAGCCCGCTGCCCAAGAGGCGGCAGCCGCCTCGGGGCCCAGGCTGCCGCCCTGGATTGTCAGCCCAGCAGGCGCCGGCTGCGGCGGCGACCGGCACCCAAGGCGCGTGCTGCGCCTCTTCGGCCACCTAGCCCCAACCAAAAGGCCCTGCGGCCTCATCGCGCGCAGCCGGCGGGCCAGGGTGTCGCTGATCTGGCGCATCCAGCCGCCGCCGCCAAGGAACCGCGAGCAGGTGAGGCAGGCGCACCATGATTGCGACACCGGAGACCCCGCTACTTGAGCGCACGCCGATTGAGACCGCTCCAGTGGAGGCCTTTGTGCGAGAAGGGCGGCGGGTTTTAGTGGGGCTCTGCCAAAAGCCCGACAGCTCGGAAATCCGTCGATCAGTACGCGATCGACGCGTCGAGCGAAGCGTCGAGGTTTGCTGAGGATCGAGGCGTCGAGGATTGCCTGCAGACATGCACGGAATGCGAATGCAGCCGAATGTGTGCACCTCCGGCAGAAGCCCCACCGTCCTGTGCAGCCTCGCGGGAGAGGGGTGGCCAGCTGCACGTCCCGTGATCACGCCCTCGCGCTCTGCGGGGTGCCCGACAGCGGCGCACTGCGCATGGCGGGCGCCTTCTGGCACTCTCGGCGGCGGGTTGGCAGGCCTGGGCTGGCGGCAAGCGGCAAGGCGGCGACTAGCACCAGTGGGCACGTACCCCGAGCCGGAGACGGAAAAGGAGCGCTCATCGGTGGACTATCCGCAGGTCAGCACCATCAGCTGACATGCCTCTTTGCTTTATATGCTTGTGTTGTTGCAGTCCACAGCGCTGCTTGCGCTTTTCTAGAAACGCATATACAATCTATCACGCCAATGCCAGAGATAGCAGCGTTGTCCTACGCTCAACCACGTGAGCTCTGAAAGTCTATGGGCTGGCAGCACATGCCCTGCAGTCCCCAACAGGCTTGCGCTCACCATATGGCAACGCTACAGGAGTGGATCACGCCGCAGCCCAGCCGCCGGCCAGACCCGCTGCCAGAGTTTGAGAAGCTCGAGACGCCGCCGCCACGAAAGATGCCGGGCGACCCCGAGCAGCCAGACGAGGAGGAAGAGGAGGAAAAGGAGAAGGAGAAGCCTGAGGAGGAGCCGGAGGAGCAGCCCGAGGCGCCGCCCAGCGAGGAATAGCCTTGCAGCCGCAAGGCCTTGTATGGGAAGCAATCACCTGTTGCCAATGCAAGTAGCGGGCAAAAGTTTTGTCGCTGATACTCCTTGCCCGAGTGCTCGCTTGCCAGTTGCGAGCCGCAAGCCGAGGCCTCGCCGCTCGCCGCTGAGGCTGTCCGCCTTTGAACGGAAAGCGCGGGCAACCCGCGCAAGGTGCAAAGGCAGCTCGCCCGCGCAGGCAGATAGGCCGAACAAGCCAGGATGAGCGTGCCTGCTGCTCCCAGCGACCGAGTGACGGCCTTCTATGGCCGCTCTTATCCGCGCGCAAGCATCGTGCTCGATGAGACAGGCGCGGTCGACCACAAGCGCAAGAACCCGCCGCCTTCGGCCGTCGCACCTCTCCTGGGTGCGACATGCGCTCATCTCGAGCCATTCCCCTTCGTACCTGGCGGATTTGTGGGCAGATTCCGGCGCCATCAGTAGCGAGCTTGATAGCCTACGGTTCACAGGCAGAACAGGCATCACGACCGCACACAGGCTCGACGGGAGGGCGTATTCAACAGCGACTATGTGCCGAGGATTCTCTCCGGAGTTTGGCGCTCAGGGGCAGTGGCACCTGCAGACTGGGCGAGCAAGGCCGCCTGGAACAAGGGTGGCGCCCACATCCCCGGCGCCGATCCGCAGCCGCCCAAGAAGCCGTTCACGCCGCTGTACGCCTTCTTGGCGTCCAAGCAGGCCGCCCTCAAGGCGCTGCACCCACACCTGCGCCCGGCCGACCTGCTGGCACGCCCCCTCCTCTCCTCGAGCAGAATCCCACAGGAGTCGCAGCGGCATAATGACGCCCTGCTGCCTGCTTGTCAGGCCCTGGCCAAGGCTGACGCGGCCGAGCAGTGGGACAAGCTGAGCGACGAGGAGCACCAGCTGTACGTCTCCATGGCGGACGGTGCGCAGCTTTCCACTAGCACAGAGTGCATGCATCCCCTGCATGCCACGCCAGGGGACTCGAGCCGCTGCCGCTGCCTCCATGTTCACACGTGATGATTTTCTCCATACCCACAACGCTGTCACCTGACTGCCAGTTTGTGGTCACCCGCTGCAGAGGACGCCGAGCGATACGAGCGCGAGCTGCGCGCCTTTGAGCAGCAGCACCCCGAGGCCGCCAAGAAGCGGCGGCAGCGCGGCGGCAAGCCTGCGCAGCCGGCCAAGCCCAAGGCGCCGCTGACCGCCTGGCGCGCCTTCGTGCTGGCGCGGCTGCAGCAGCAGCTGGAGGCGCAGCCGGAGCTTAGAGAGGTCGGCAGCCTGCAGGTCCAGGTGCGGCCCTGTCAGCCAGTTTGCATGGCTGAGTTGAACCGGGGGTGATGCATAAGGCATAGCTTGCTGATGAATTCCAAGACGCTCCCTCAGCTTGCCTGAGATCAAGGGACATGATCATGGCAAGGCAACTGCTTCTGCACAGCTGCAGCGCTCTTCGACGGCTGCCTGGCTCTCACCCCTGCAGTCTGCTGCTGCCGCTTTGCCAAAGTTTCAAGTCGCCTATGGGAGGCACGCGGCTGGTGTGGCTGCAGATCGAGGTCATGAAGGAGGCAGCGCCCGTCTGGAAGGCAATGGGCGCGGAGGAGAAGCAGCCTTTCGTGGACAAGGCGGCCGGCAAGGCTCCTCTGCGCCTGTCATGTGTGGTGCCTGGCTTGCACACAAGTGCTGGCGCGCAGCATCACCTGCGATCGGATGCACGGCAGTCTTGCATGCAACACAGTCGTCAGGCTGGCTCTGTCGCCTTACAGGCAATGGCCACAACTGGGCATAGCATTCATCCTGCGGTGCAAGAACAGACACATCTGTTCAAGACAATCGCCTTCAGCAGGTGTGCCATTTTGGGACTGTTGCTGAGCCGTTCGTCTCCGCCTGCTGCTGCCAGAGGACAAGGCGCGGTGGGAGGCCGAGCTGGACAGCTTCCCCGAGTACAAGGCCGCGCTGGCAGCCAAGGCGGCCGCAAAGGCGGCGGAGAAGCAGCAGGCGGCAGCCAAGCGCACGGTGCTGGCGGCCGCCAAGGTGCAGGGGCGCCGCAAGCAGCCTGCCCGGCCCGCGCGCGCGCTCGGACCCAAGGCCGCGGCGGGCTCCAAGGCCAAGCGGGCGGCCGGGGCGCAGCGGCAGAGCAAGCGCAGAAAGGCGCGCCGCTCTGACATGCCTGTGGCTGGCTCACTGGCTGGCTGGCGGGCAGGCAGCGTGGAGATGGAGCTTGCTGGCACGTGAGCGGACAGAGGCGACTGCTCTTGCTTGTGCTAGCGAGGGGCAGGTGGGCGTAGGCAGCAACTTTTCGCCTGCACTTGCTGGCTGTGTGTGCATGGCAGGCGCAGGGCGCATGCCAGGAAAGGCACGCTCCTTTGCCTGGCTGGAGACTGCTGCTGCCTGCTCTGCAGGTGCAGCGCGAGCCTGTCGTCGACGACGAGTCTGAGAGCGAAGCCGCCTCCGAGTCCGACTCGGACGCCGAGTCCGAGCCGCAGATGAGCGCCAGCGACAGCGACGCCGACATCTCTTCCGACGAGGAGCCGGCCGCGGCGGACGCAGCCATCGCCGCGATCGCAGAGGCTGCAGAGGCGGTGGCTGAGGAGGGTGAGCGCTGCTGCCTCCGCCACCTGGCGAGCCGCTGCTGGGGGCATGGTGCCTGCAACAGACTCCTCACTGGCGCCACCTAACGCAGAGCTGCATCGCGTTGTCAGTTAGGTGGGGGGAAAGGGCGGCGGCTCGCACTGTGCCCGAACTTGGGCTGGAACTTGCGTGCACACAATGCCGGGAACCTGCTCGGGAGCTTGAAATCGGTTCAGCTCGCAGTCGTCTGGGATGCTTGCCAGGTTGTCCGCATGTCTTCCAGCGAGGCCCCCACCCGCCCCTTGCAGAGGACGCTGAGCCCGAGTCCGATGAGGAGGCGCCTGAGGCGGAGCAGTCTGAGGCAGAGGAGGCGGAGGAGGAGCCTAGTGAGGAGCTGGATGCCTTTGTGGCCGCGACACCCGCCATGGTGCCCCTTCCCACCGCCCTTCCTGCCACAGGCGGCCCGAAAGTCTGACACGCAGCTTGCAAGGCCGTATGCAGCTGCCTGGCCGAAAGCGTTGCCGCCGACTTGCCTCGGCGCCCCACAAGCATTCCAGCAGCTCTGCCTTCATGGGGGTAGCCATTAAGGCGGTGGGTGCAGGGGCTGGCTCGGCATGGAAGCTGCCTGCCTGCCTGCAAAGCAACGCTTAGGAATGACCCTCTGGTGGGAATGACTAAGGCACGCCGGACGGCTGCAGGCGGCGCTGCCCGGGGACGAGGAGGATTCTGAGGCCGAGGCGGAGGCGGAGGAGCTGCGGGGCGCCGAGAAGCCGGCGGACCTGCAGGGCTCGCAGGGCGGCTCCCAGGTACCTTGCCAAAACTCAACTATGCCAGCCTGCATCTGCAGGAGGCTGTTCATGGCATGCATGCTGCGCTGCCCTGCCCCTGTCTCTTCCATACAGGGGCAGGGCTGATTGTCTCATTTGCTCGGCCATCTGCCTGCGGCGCGGATTGCATTTGGAAACTTGACTGGCTGGCGCTGCTGCTGCTTCTCTTGGCAGCATGTGAGCGCTCACAAGTCTGAGGTGCTGAAACCGATGGCTGCCTGGGTCTGCAGGAGCAGGGCCTGCTGGGCAGAGTGGCCACCTTCATGATGAGTGGCCTCAAGGCCTTCAACCGCTCGCGCCTCTCGCAGGGCGCCTCGCCCGCCGCAGGCGTGCCACAGACAGCCCCTTCCCCTACAGCTTGCGGCTGCGCTGCAACGCAGGGGCCTGTGTGTGAGCGGAACGGGCGTAGAGAAGCTGGCTGAGTCTCTGCCAAAAAGACATGTGCCTGGCATGAGGGAAGGGGCCTAGCAGGGAATGCAGGAACTGCTGCATTCAGGGTTCACGCAAGCAGTGCACTGCCTCATGGCCAGGGCGTCCGCTTGCTACCTGCGATTCTGCCTCTGAGGGTCTTTACAGCGTCTCAGCCGCTGCGCCTTGAGCCGAGCAGCTGCTGCCTGCAGGAGACCAGGCGGGCAGCGAGGCGCTGCTGGGCGCGCGCTTCGTCAAGACTGTCAAGGGCAAGCCGCACGCCGGCAAGGCAAGCCACCCGCTGGGTGCCAGGCTGCTGCTGCATCTGTCTGCCTGCATGCCAGCATGCAGATGCTTCACCACTGAGCATTGCCCGACTCGGGGCTGTGGCTCCCGCCGGCTCGAATGCAGCCCAGCTTACTAGCAGCCGAGCAGCACTGGCCATGCTGCCTGCACTGCACCAGCAGAGCAGCTATCTGCTGGCAGCGCCTGTGGCTGTTGCTGCTGCTAAACAGCTCTGTGGCTTGTCCATTGGCCATTCAACACTGGGGCTAACACCTGCGCTGCTGCAGGTGGAGCGATACGTGGCTGAACGGGATTGCTACAAGGTCACCTATGAGGACGGCAAGGCGGGGGAGCTTGCTGCGGAGGAGCTGCGGGCTCTGCTGGCCGCGGGGCAGCCGCAGGAGGCGCCTGCTGCTTCTGGTGAGCCCGCAAGACCAAGGCTGCTGGCGCCCCCAGGGTGCAGTTGCAGTCGCTGCAGAAGCTCTGTCTGCATGCTCTGTCGCCGGTGTGGCATGTGCGGCCATGCAGACAAGGCACTGCTGCCAGGGAACATCAGATCACTGACACCTGGTTTGCATGGTAAAATTGAAGGGTGTGGCTTGCAGGTGAGGCGAAGAAGCGCCAGGGCCGCAAGCGGCGCCGGTAGACGGCAGAGGCTGCCTCTTTATAGCGCTTGTCCTGCCTTTGCCAAGGCTGCCTTCAACTGTATCCATGCTCAACAATCGGAGCCTTCCTGAGCGTCAAGCGCGGGGCTGCCTGCCGATGGCCCCATGAAGGCTGATACCGAGGCCTGTGCCAAGGCTGCCTTCAACTGTATCCATGCTCAACAATCGGAGCCTTCCTGAGCGTCAAGCGCGGGGCTGCCTGCCGATGGCCCCATGAAGGCTGATACCGAGGCCTGTGGAGTGCCCTGACATGCTACAACAGCACAATCTCCAGTGTAATGTCTACTCCCTGCTGAGCTTTCTCTCGTGGTCTCCGCCAGGCATGCTTGCAGAGCGTATGAGCGTCGCCCCGATTCATTCGCCAGCCAGCTGAGTGGGGAAGTGCCGCGACGATTCAAAGGCCAGAGAGATTCCCTCTAGGCTGATAAGAAGTGGCATGACCAGGAATAGCCACACCAGCACAGGGTGACAGCCACGCATCCATGCTGACACCTAAGATTGTCAGGCTGGACAGTTGAAGAAAACACGCTGCCTTCCTCGGACGCAGCTGCGCCTGCTGGCGCACGCACCTCAGGCAACACACGTGACAAGAAGCTTCAGAACGTTTGCTAGACTAGTGTAGGGACAGCTGGCATGCAGAGGGAGATCGCGAGGCAGGCCAGGTGGCCCTCAGGCAGCCTTGGGCTTGGCAATCCCGCGCTCGATGAGCGTAACTGCCATGTCGACGATGGACTCCCGAGGGTCAATCAGCTGGCCCAGGCCCAGCGTCTTCAGCGCCTGCAGACAGGAGGCAGACATCATCTGACAGGCACAAGGAGCACGCCAGGCGGGCCAGCTGAGAGGCTGCTGGTGGCAGCGCGCCTTGCTGTTGTCAAGGACCGGCTTGGGCGCCTCATAAGGCACGTCTTCGAAGCTGTACTGCGGGAACCGCTTCCGCAGCGCGTCCAGCAGGTCCTTGACGGGCACCGTGTCGGGCTGCGAGACTGCACGCAGCAAGCCAATGTGTGGGTGGCAGGAACAGCAACAAAGCAATGATGGAACTGCTGGAGCGCAGGAATGCGTACCAATGTGGCGGCCGCTAGCCTCCGGCTTCTGCAGATGCAGGCCGCAGCAGCCGGATCAGCGCGACGCCCTTGAGGCGGCAGACAGAGAGTGCAATATGTTTGATCGACACAGCAGAGCATAGTGCAGCAATCTTGCCAGCATTTGCACATGAAATTGCCAGAGACAGCAGCTTCTCACACTGTCGTCACCTGCAGCCGGTGCTTCCCAGAGAGGATGGTGCTGTCTGCAATCAAGCATCAAGCAGACAGGACGTCCCAGCCGGGTGGGAAAGAAGGTGTGCCTCGGCGGCCAGCACGTGCGCGCGGGCGACGTCACGCACGTCGCAGAGCCAGCCGAGGATCTTGGAGCTGCGGCCCTCCACGATGGCGGTTACCGTCTCGATGGAGGTCGCATCCACGCGGCCGGAGATGACCGGGCCTGCAGGCGGCAGCCAGTGGCTGGTTGTGGCTCTTGAAGGAAAGCCTTGGGAGCCTCAAGATTGTCGACAACTGTGGGACCAGTACTGCTTAGCAGTTGCTCTAGCAAGAACTGCAACTCGAGGCGCTCTTGGCTGGCAGACAGGCGTGCTTCCTGTTGAGAAGTCTTGGCATGAAAGCAGCCCGGAAAAGGGTGATGCATGCAGTGCCAGTCCTGGCGCGCAGGAAGGGGAGGGTGAGCGGACCGATCACAAAGGTGGGGTTGATCACGGTCAGGGAGATCCCCTCCTTCTTGGCCAGGTCCCAAGCGAGCTTCTCGGCAGTCACCTGCAGTCGATGTCAGCGCTCACCTCTGCAGCTTCCTGGGGCTTTCAGATGACTCGGGAAGCTGCAAGCAATAAGGTACTGGGTGTTGGCTGGGGCAAGTGAGGGGCATGCCTTGCTCAGGCGGTAGGCGTCTGCAGCACAGCGAGAGCAGAGCTCAGCATCAAAACGCAGGCATGTGACGGCAGGCAAGCACATGAGGCAGACACTTCAAGGGTGGGCAAGCTTTGAAGACTCGGCATAGAGCCTGTCAGCAAGAAGCAGACGGTTACAGGCAGCCTTGCTAGCTGAGGATTCAGAGTGCATCAGCAGGATGTGGCATAGAAAAGCACGGACCCGCAATCGTTGAGTCGGTGTTCCAATCCTCCTCCGTGTACCGCGGCGGGTTTTTGGGTCCAGAGTCCTTCTTGTTGACGGCTGCAGTCCAGTACCGGGGCTCAGTCCCAGCGGTTGCCGGCAGGCCATAGGTGAGCAGCAGAGACTGGGGCGTCCATGGTTGTCAGCTCTGGAGCGAGAGGTGCTGGGCATGTGGAGTTTGCTGTGCGCAGCATGATCAAAGGCCCCACAGAGGTGATGCTCTGATGCTCCGAGTGCAGTACACTTGGCTCCTGTCGGAGGCAAGCTGCAGCGCCAAAGAAGGGGGAAAGGCGGACCTGCAAACGAGGAGGTGAGCACCACACGCTTGACGCCCTTCTGCTTGGCGACAGCACTCAGCACGTTCCTCGTGCCCTCCACAGCCGGTTCCACGAGATCCTTCTGCAGCAGGCCAGGTGCTGTGGCGATCAGTTTTCTGAGGTTAAGTGCCCGTGCTACCGGAGACCCAATACTCTCGCTCTATCAGCGCCGCCTCTTGCCTGGCGAAATTCTTGAATTTGAAAGGCCGCACCTGCGGGTCGTCAAACTTGTGGGTGAACGGGGAAGCTGTGTGGAACACGTAGTCGGCGCCCTTCACAACGTTGTCAAAACTGCCCGGCTTCAGGAGGTCCGCCTCGTGCAGCTCCAGTTTGCCGGGGAAGGCCTGGCTCAGTGCCACGAGGTGCGCGGTCTTGTCCTTGTTGGGCGTCGAGCGGACCGTGCCGCGCACTGTGTAGCCCTGCAGGGAGTAAAAACACAGGCGATTTTGCACTGGTGATAGTTGAGTTCTGGCAGCCACGGCTCGCATACACACCAATTGGCGAGGGGTTTTAAAAGCAAGCAAAGTTCATGGAGACAATGTGCTGCTGCCCGTTGTTTGCCGGGCGTTGTTGCCGTAGAGCGAGGCCGGCACGTGCGGGCCATTGTGTGCATGCCGTCGAGCCGAGTTGCCACTGAAAAGGCAAGAAAGCATCTGCAACAGGATGTGAATCACCTTCTGCAGCAGCTGGTGGACCAGCTCGGAAGCCACAAAGCCGGATGCGCCGGTCACGACCGCGACGTGCGCCATATTGAGTGTAAAGACGCAACAAAGAGGACCGCCTCCTGTGATGCTATGTACTCGGGAACGAGTCACTGCGATTTGTCTTCAAGGCTCTCGCGAGCACTGTCTGGTCTCGAGTGGATCGCGTAAACTTCAGGCGGACCGTGTTTAGGTCACACAGCCAGTGTTTTAAGGCGACTAGTAAAGGAAGTGATGACCGTAGGTGGCGATACGGAACTGTGCCGCACTCTATTAGAGGAGCTGCGACGCAAAGAGCTACCAACGCCTGCCGAGGTGCCGGATTCCGCCCATGCAGATTCGCATGCCACCGCCAGCCACGAGCTCTAGCGGTAGCTCTTTCTATTCGTCATGCATGTGTGCGTCCTGATACTTGATGCACCTGAAAATAGCACTGGAACCGCAATATCGCAGGGGGAGGCGGAGCTGTGCCGCCGCCTGCGCACCGCCCGGGCGCTGTTCGACGAAATCACGCAGTGCGGCGCGCAGGAGGCCGCCCTCGCCGAGCGGTGCGGAGCCTCGCTTCCCATGCTGTGAAAGCAGCGCGGCTTCGCTCGCCCGCCGCTTGCCCGCCGCTGAACCCTCAGCCCCGGACGGCAGGTTCCTGGACGGTTCTGTGGCGGCGCTCGAGCGCTTTGTGCTCTGCGACGAGTTGGCGACCAGCAGCGGTAGCGTCCAACAAGCAGAGGATGTCGTGGGGAGAAGGGTTGATAGGTGCTCAGCCGAGGAGCTGTCCTATGCCGATTTTTTCCTTCAATACATGCTGCCCAATCGTCCCGTCCTCCTCCAGGCACGCAGCTCCACCCTAAAGAGCACCACATTTCCCGTCCAGCCATGCAATCAATCTGCGCACACCCGCATGGCGTGCACTTGTCACAAGCTTGCAAGGGCTGCGCAGGGCATCGACGCAGGCTGGGCTGCCGCGCGCGATTGGAGCTGCCCTGATGGCGGCGTCAACATGCGCTTCCTGGCCCGTGAGTTTGGGGACGCCTGCGTCTGGGTCACAGACACGACCGGCAGGTGCTTTTCCTTGCCTCTACCTCTCGGTTGGCTGCAGCTTCGCCGATATCTCTCTTGCTGTAAACAGGAATACATCAGCAGGCACTCGCTTCAAAAAGGCCCATTGAAAATCACAACAAAGTCGCATGTACCCTGCCTGAGGGGGATCGATGCTGCTGCTGCGGCTGCAGCGGAGGCCAGAGCTACGGCGGCGGGCGACGGCAAGAAATGCGTCTGGCCGAGTATGCGCAGTACTGGGAGGACCGGCTGGCGGGGCGGGACCAGCGCCTGCTCTACCTCAAGGACTGGCACTTTGCCAGCGAGTTCCCAGGCTACCAGGCAAGCCGCTGTGGCAGCCAACAGCAGTCCTCTCTGCCGGCCAAGCCACTCGAGTGCCACGACCGGTCGTGGCGCCTCTGCAGACTGCATGTATGAATGCTGCGCTGAATATGGGCCGCTCCCATGGCAGTCCATGGGCGCATCAAGCACGGCTGCAGCTGTCCCTCACCTGAGCAGTCTGCACGCCATTTGCTGTTCAATTTGTTTGATATTGTTTGTCTGCGGGAGCGGTCGGGGGAACTAAACAGGTGAACTTGGCGATGCAGGCGTACAGCTGCCCAGTCTTTTTCCGCGACGACTGGCTGAATGATTACCACTGCGGCCTGGCCGGCCACGAGGAGGCTCAGGCGGCGGCGGGCGGCCGGCGCAGCCAGCAGGACATCATCACCTCGGACTACCGCTTTGTGTACCTGGGCCCCAAGGCACTTTCCTTCCTCTTCATTGTTCAGCCATGAAACAACGAGCAGCAGTGAGCTGGCGTGCTGCAGAGCAGCCAGCTGCGACCAGCCTTTGCGCCCGCCTTCATCTCTGCCGCCGCCACTCCTGGTCTGCATCTGCATACCTATGCCTCAGCATATGCACCGCTGTTGATTTCACTTGCCTGGCTGAGGCGCAGCTGCGCTTCTATGCGCTAAGCGTGACCCCACTTCTTCTCAGGGCACCGAGTGTCGTTAGCCGGGTCTCTGGTTGCCTTGAAACAGACCAGACCAGTAACAGACTGTGTCGATCAATCAGCTCACTCAACCTGACAGCCGCTCTGCCCCCTCGAACAGAGCTTCCGGCCGGCGACAGGCTGGCCGGCTGCGCAGGGCACGAGCACGCCCATCCACGCGGACGTGCTGCGCTCCTACAGCTGGTCCACCAACGTGGCCGGCCGCAAGCACTGGCGGCTGCTGCACCCGAGCCACACGCCGCTGCTGCTCGACCGCTTCGGCCGCGAGATGGCGCCCGCTTTTGACCTGGCAGATGCCGACCCCGAAGCCGCGCGCCGCTTCCCCAACCTGCGGCTGGCGGCCGCCCTGGCCATCGAGGTGAAACAGGTGGCGCCTTCCCCCAGCTCCGCCAGCCTGTCACCAGGGCAGAGCCGCCTGCCTGGCGGCGGGCCCCTGACGGGCTGCGGCGCAGCAGGCAGGCTGTGAGGCTCGCAAGCGCAGGCAACAGCGCCCTACCCTGGCCAGAGCCAGGACCCCAGGCTTTGCTCGCTGTGCGCTGGATGGCTTGGCGCTGCCGATGCCAGATGGCGCGGGTTTTCAGAGCATGACACTCAGAGACAGACAGGCGCGAGGCTATTGGAGGTTTGGATGTTCCTGAGCATGGCTGTGTGCCGGCAGGGCGTGGGGGAGGCGCTGTTTGTCCCCAGCGGCTGGCACCACTCGGTGGAGAATGTGGAGGACACGCTGTCGATAAACCACAACTGGCTCAACGGCTGCTCCATCCACGCCGGCTGGGCGCACCTGCGGCAGGAGCGGGCGGACGCGATCCGCGCCATCGAGGACTGCAGGTGCCCGGGCCACTCTCTTGCTTCACAGGAGGGAAGAGAACCGCACACCCGCTGGAGGCAGGCGTGCAGGGACTTGTGGTGCCGCCTCAGAGGCTGCAGAGCTGCATGTGGCTGTTGTACAGTTGTATTAGGCAAGTCCCAGCCAAAGCGTTCAGCACTGCTCGGGCAGCGCGGCCCGAATGGATGGATGTTTGCCTGGCGTGGCTCGCCTTGCAGACTCTTACTGCTCGGTTGCGCAGGGAGCTGGCCAGCCCAGGCGAGTTCGAGGGCCTCGTGCAGCGCAACATGGCCGCCAACTGCGGCCTCAACCTGCTGAGCGTGTCCCACTTTCTGGGCTGCATCGCCGGCCGCCAGCTGGGCAGGTTGCAGGACGCCTCCCGCGATAGCAGAGAGGCCCGACTGCTGGACGCCTTCAACCTGCACCGCTGCTGCCTGGTGCTGCAGCAGCTGGCTGCCAAGCTGGCAACTGCCTACGGCTTGCCAGAGACTGGCGAGCCGTCTGGGGCCGAGGTTGTGGGGGAGGAGCGGCTGGAGCGGCTGCTGGCGGAGCTGCGGGCGGGCGAGCAGCCTGGGGCTGTGGTGGCAGCGCTTGGAGAGTTGGTGAGGGCAGGCGCGGCAGCCGTGGAGCGAGTGCTGAGGGAGGAGGACCAGGAACGACAGCGAACTTGATGGCACAGAAACGATGAGTGGAACATGACAGTGACAGCGACTGCTGCCTGGGCGCGTTCGTTTGCCAGAACAACGGCAGCGCAGCACTTGCGCAGCCCGACAATGATAAGAACGAAAGCGTCAGATGTCTTTGTAGGTAGCCATGCTGTCCAGCACTTGCTGCAGCCGGTCCTCGTCTGGGAACCGGTCGCCAACATTCTGCGGGTCGTCGTAGCGCCCGGGTCAGGCCAACCAAGCCAGGCTCGCTCCATGATCCGCGGGCACCGAAACATGCCATTCTGGAACGGGTCGTGGGTCACCTCTAAACTGGGGACCAGCGCCTTGGCCTCCTCGGCAGTGCTGGGCATCAGGTTGATGATCGTGCACTGCTCGAAGGGGTGGACGCCCGCGACCGCCAGCGTCCTTCAAGAGCATGACGAGGCACTTATGCCGCCCCAAGACAGGTCTGTTTGCAGTAGAATTATGCAAGAAAGCAGCGCACTGGCGCATGGCGTCGGCCGCTTGCATTGACTTGACCGTGTTGAAGCGTTCCAGGTATTGGGTCGTCTGCTTCAGCATGGGCGTCGGAACGTACGTCGGGTCCGCGTCCTTGCGCGTCGCGTGCACCTGGGTCAGCAGCTGCAGTGCTTGCGAGTTGGACAGAGGCTGCGCGGTCGCCTTGTCGAAGACTGCAAGCGGGCCACCATCGGATCGTCAGGCTCAGCCACAGCTTCGGCTGCTGCTGAGTTTGGCCAATGGCTGCTCCAGCTGCGGGCAGCAAGTGGCAAGGTTGGGCTTGCCCGGCCCCAGATGGAGCTCCTCTGCGTTCTCTGCTTCCGTTGGGATGTCAGCCATTCTTCAGCCACCGCCGACCGCTTCAAAGCTGCACAGACTTTGGGGTGCGGCTCAACAATAGCTCAATGTCCAGCAAAAGCCCGGAAGCTCGGTCTCACAGCAAGCGCACGCCCAGAAGCACGCTCAGATCGTAGATTTGCGCGTATCGATGATCTCAGAACCCGTGAAGATGGATGTTCACAAAAGTGTGAGACCTCGGACGTTTGTGCAGCCGAGCCCAGAATTAGAAGCCCCAGGCCCAGCCAGCACAAGCACGACTTTGGTTAGATGCTGCGCATCGTGCGCCTCGCCAGTGTAGCCGCGGTGCTGGCATCGGTCTGGTTGTTCGCGCTGCTCGACGAGTCGCTGAGCGCACATCGGCCGGCGATCCTTGCGGTGATCACCCCTCGCCTGCTTTTGGATGCCCTCACAGACGCTCCAGGCCGCGCCCCACGTTTGCCTGAGCGGCACTCGGCACACCGCTCACAAGCTGCGAGCTGATGCATGCCACCCTCCTTCCTTCAGGCTCCTGTGGTCGCCGCGCTGCTCTTCGGCGCCTACCTGCTCGGCCTGCTGGCGCACGGCGTGCTGACCTTCAAAGACTGTCCTGAGGAGGCTGCCGAGCTGCAAAAGGTGCGCCCCCTTCCCTCTGCCGCTTAGCTTAGTTTCTCCTTTCCTGCCACCGCTACTGAGCCTCATCCTGCAGGAGCTGGCCGAGGCTCGCAAGGACCTGGCAGCCAAGGGCCTGAAGCTCGACGACGGCTCCAAATGACCACTCGGCTTCAAAAGCTTTCGAACGCCGTCGCGGCGCTGTCGGGCGCCGTGCAGGAGACCGCCGCGGCCGCAGCCAGCGGCGAGCCCGAGGCCGCCCAGATCCGCATGGTGGCGCTGGCGAAAGAGGTGGACGCGCTGCAGCCGGACATCTCCAAGCTGGCGCAGAAGGCTGCAGAGACGGACCCGGAGAGGCGCACCTACGGCCCGGGCATGGCTGCCAAGGCGCGCCGCTGATCCCCTTCTCTCCGCAAAGAAAGACCCACTCCAAGGTGAGAAATCTCTTTCTGGTGCGCATGAGGCAACGCTGAGCACAGGCAATGCATGCAGGTCGGTCAGCTGCAGCAGGATTGGGCCGCCCTCAAGCGCACCATCGATGACTCGTACACTGCCATCCTTAAAGCCGTCGCGGAGCAGCGGTGCCGCGAGCGGCTGGCGGCCGCTGCAGCCGCGCCCCCCAAAGCGGCCGAGCCTACCCCTGCCCCTCCCACACGATCTGCTGCGCCAGAAGCTGCGGCCGGCAGTGAGGAGCTCGCAACTCCAGCGGCAGAGCCCGTGGCACAGCCGGTAACCACAACAGCTGCTGCTGCTGAAGCAACGCAGCCGCCGCCTTCGCAGCCGCCTGCCTCGGCCCAGGTGAGCCCCTGTTGCTGCCTGAGTTGGGGCAGGCTACCAGCAGCACCAGGCCGCGTCTGTTCCGGCCGCTGAGAATGGCTCCTGCCCCCAGCAGGCACCAGAGGCCACAGGAGCGGCGAAGCAGCAGCCGGAGCCTGCTGCGGCGGCCCCCACTCCCCAGCGAGAGCAGCCGGCAACGACGCAGCAGCAGCCAGTGCAGCAACAGCAGCCAGCAGTGCAGCAGCCGGCTGACAGCCAAGGGAGCGACGCGGCCGGGCTGGAGCGGCAGACCGCTGCTGCTGTGGCGCGTCTGGCGGACATGGAGCGCCGGTGGCAGCAGGCAAGCTGCGCCTCGCCTCAGCTGCAGGGAGAGGGAGAAGGAAATTCACAGTTTTCCTGCAGAATTGGCCGGTGCATTCGGCGCGTGCCGCGCCTGCTGCATGCTCGCGGCATGCTGCTGCGTCGGAAGCTGAGGCCGGACGCGGGCGGCGCAGGAGGCGCGTGCCGCGACTGCCCAAGCACAGCAGGGGCTGCCTGACGGGACGCCGCACGAGGCCCGCGGCGGCGGCCCAGAGCTGCTGCGGATACTGCAGGCGCGCTGCCACCGCACTGCAAAATCCCTCCTCGCCAGTGCTGCCCCCCTGCCTGCGTTCCTGCAGCAATGGCATGAACGGACCCGCCACTGCTGCAGCCGCGTGCAGCACAGCCCTTGCTTTTCCTGCCGTCACTGTCAGAAGCACCCGAGTCGTTGCGCGCAGCATGCCAGCGACGCCTCCGCTTGCCTGCGACCGAAGCCTCCCTGCGAGCCCTGCCTGCATATTGCGGACTCTGAGCCGCCCTGGCACAGAACACAGCCGCCCTCTCGGCCTGTGAGGCTCCGCTGGCCGGAGATACAAATAGAAATTTAAATTCTCTAGCAATTCCATTTATTAATCTTTAAGAGCTCAGGCGGCAGAGCAGATGGCTGTCTAACGACCGACACTCCCTTCCGGCTGCCTCCTTCACTTTGTTTTGCTGCTTTGCGAGCGCCTGCTTCGGGGAAGGCCTGACAGGCGCAGCAGCCTCGCAGGCGGCCCAGGCGGCCGGCCGGCTCGTGGTCGTCGACTTCAACACGTCCTGGTGCGGCCCGTGCCGCGCGATGGCCCCCGTGCTGCGGCAGCTGGCGGCGGAATACGCAGGCCGAGTCGCGTTTGTGCTGGTCGACTGCGAGGCGACGCCCGCCAACCGCAGCCTGGCGGCTGAGGCGGCCGTCAGGCGAGCCTCCCTGGGTCTTGCTGGGCACCCGCATGTCTGACCTGCTGCGGCACACACGCACCAGTGCTGCTCACGTTCAAATCGATCGAATCGGTCGAGACGTCATCGTCTGGCTAGCGAGAGAAACTGCGAAAGGGAGGCGGTGCATGGCCTGGCCGGCCGCGCAGCACGGCCTGCGGCTTGCAGGCGAGGCCCAGGACAGCTGCGGCCGCGGCACGGCAGGAGGGGCACAGTCCAGAGCTCCACCCGAACGCCGCCAGACTGCGCGGCAAGCACCCGGTCTGTGTTCACTGCGTCAGGCACGCGGCGACCTGAGACTTTCAGATGTGTGCGTGTCTGCAGAGCCTTCCCGACGTTCCACATCTATGCGGGCACGGACCGGCGGCAGGCGCTGCAGGGCGGGCAGCCGGCGGCCGCCTTCAGGCGGCTGCTGGATCAGCAGCTGGCCTCCTGCCTGCCTGCCGCCGGCGGCTCTGCGGCCCCACGCCTGGCCCGTGCGCTGGCGACGCTGCGGCGGGGCTGCGACGGCGACGCGCCCTTCGCGGAGGCATGCCAGTGTGGCCCCTCCCAGCTTGCAGGCAGCGCTCCAAGCAACGCGTCTGCGGAGTGCCCATGGGGGCTGAGCATGCTGGCGGTGCTCGCAGGCTGCTCGGCAAGCTGCTGGCCAACATCAGGCGCGGAGAATTTCACGCTGCAGGAGCTGGACTGCAAGCTGTCGCATGCAGCTGAGTCAGCGTGGCTGCGATGCTGCAGGGACAGCCCCGGGGAAGCCAAGTTCAGGCGGCTGCGGGCGTCCAACCGGCGGCTGAGCGGGGCGCTGCTGCGGCTGCCTGGCGGGGCGGAGGCGCTGCTGGCCACGGGCTTCTCGGCGATGCTGGAGGCTGGCGAGCAGGCGCGCTCTGCCAGCCCCTCCTTGCCAGGCTTTCGGTGCCTCCGCTGGCGCCACCAGCAAGCCAGTTTGAGCGGCATCTGTGTGAGCGCGCAGGTGTTTGTGGGGGATGGGATCGACGCTGCCACGCTGGCTGCCCCACTGGCGCTGCTGCAGGAGGCCGGCAGCCACCCGCAGGCTTTCACCCGCCACTTTGTCGACAAGGCACGCCGCTCGTCCCTTTTATGAAGCCTGGCAGCTCCGCTGAGGCCCCGGGGAGCCTGGAGAGAGCTTCCAGTTGTCGTGCCGCAGGAGGTTGGAGCCTCTGGCAGCGGCGGCGACTGCACGACTGCAGGGCAGCAGGCCGCGCCTGCAGCAGACGCTCCTGCCGGCGGCCTGGGCACGGAGCAGGCGATGGCGCTGCTGGCGGCTGAGCTGGCCAAGATGCTGGCTGGTGCTCAAGGTCAGGATCTGGTTACCTTATTTTCACAGCTAAAAAGTGAGCCCGGTTGTCAGCAACTGACGGCATGACTGCGCTCCCGCAGCTCCAGGAGGGCACGGCGCGGGCGGAGCGCAGTGATGTGCCCTGTGCCCTGTGTTTTTGTTATGTTCGATTTGTAACCGCATTTAGCAGGCTGGCGTCCAAGGCATACCTCGGACGCGCCAAACTTCCGCGCCGCGCGCCGCACGCCGCACTTGTCCCTCTCACACCTTACTTTCCCCACTATTGTGGCGGGCATGACGGCCTGCTCGACTCGCTCGGGCTAGCAATAACCATGCTTCCGGTTGCGAATCAGGGAGGCGCGCCTCGCTGCCTTTCCCCGCCCGCAAAGCAGCAGAGCATTGCGGGCCCGACACGGCGGCCGATGAGCGCTGGCCTCCTGAGCGCGGGCAGCTCCCTGGGAGCTGTCGGCGCACCACTGCTCCGTCGGCACGGGTGGGTCTCCCGGCCCGCAGAGCGCTCACCTCGAGGTCTCGCCGCAGCCGAAAGTGCAAAACTCATACCCCAACCTCGCGAGCTGGCCAGCGCTCCGCTGCCGGCCCATGCAAAACAATCACCAACCATTGCCTTTGTTTGCAGCCGGCTGCTGCGCCTGCGTGCCGAGGCGTCGGCCTTCTCGCGTGATCCATCACGGCCGCCAATCGACGTTGAGGCTGTCATGATGCGCCTCCGGAACAGCGTGGTTTACGAGGCTTACTTGGGCTGCTGCAACGCACCGGTGAGGACCTCGACCTCAGGAGCACGGCAGGCCAGGCTGATCAGCTATCATTTCAGCGAGTGATTCATGGGCTGTCGGCAGGGGCGTGCTGGCTGCTTCGCCGATTATGCCCTCGAGCAGGTCTCCGATCTGCTGGCTGGCAGCGCAGACTCCGAGAAGCGCGTCACACTGCAGAGAATCGCCAAAAGTGCGCGCCTCTTCTATGCTCTTCCTGATGTGCTTCTTTGCCTGCCAGCACCTGAGACGCAGTCCCGCTTTGCATCGGCCTTCCCACGGAAAATGCAGTGCTCTCCCTGTGCCCGCAGGCTTTGCCGAGTACACGCATCTGGACCTGGGGAAGCGCAAGAGGCTGCTGGAACGTGCGAGCAGGCTCTGTGGCCAGCCCAGGCTCGACTTTCAGCCGGCGGCCGAGCCTGTTGTGCCGGAGCCGAGGCGCCGCGCACCCCGCAGTCGCGCCGCGCCTCCTGCTGCGGCGCACTCCCCGGCTGTGGCCGCCGCCTCTGCGGTGACGCTGCCGGACGCAGCAGAGCTGCCGTCCACGGAGGGCATCACTCTGGAGCCCATCACGCTCACCAGCATCACGGAAGGCTCCGAGTCGGACGAGGAGCTGCGCGACCCCAAGGTCCGCGTTTCGATTCCTGCTGGAAACAACTGATCGCAAGCGAAGCTCTTTTTGCGCCCGTCTGCGCGTGTTGCGGTGCCCTGCAGTGAGCCAGCAAGCGCGCTGCTGCCAGCGCACTGCACGCCTCTGGCCCCGCATCAGGCAGTAAGCGCTCCTGCAGCAGCCTGCCTGGAATGGATAGTGGAGAAAGGCTACCCCTGACATGCATCCAGTCGGTGTCTCTCCCAGACAGCCTCGCTCGCACTGCGCGGCATGCAGCTTCCCAGCAGCCAGCAAAGACCCCATCTTTCAAGTGGCAATGCCGAGACTGACGGCTGCAGCCGGCATGGCAGGAGGCCGCCAAGAAGGCGAAGTTTTATCAAGCGGCCTATCAGGCGGCCGCCACCCGGCATGCGGAGGCCAGCCGGCAGCTGAGCCTGCTGACTGCGGGGGAGACGCTCGGCGGCGAGCAGCGGACGGCCGCCTGGCACGCGCTGCGGGACTGCCGGCTGACCGCCAGCTCCTTTGGCAATGCGCTTGGGTTCGCCCTGTGCTTGCATGCTTGGAACCCAAGCATGAGCATGAATGGGAGATGCCGGCAGGGGAGGGGGGTGCGGCGTGGTTTAGGGGAGCATGAGAGGGGCAGTCGCAGGGGCCGTTCTCGGCGAGGCGGATCCGAGTCTGCGCATGCATACATTGCTGACCAGAAGCCCCCCCCCCCCCCCCCCCCCCTTGCATCAACCCGTCCGAGGCGATGAGCGCACCACTGTGAGACATTCACGACACTCCCGAGTCGCCGAAAGGAGGATGGAGCCAATGAGGCTTCGCCGCCGCCCCCGCAGCTTCTGGACCGGCCGCCGCGAGGAGCTGTGGGAGGAGAAGCTGGGCCTGAGACCGCCTTTCGCCGGCAACGCGGCGACCGAGTGGGGCACCAAGCTGGAGGGGGAGGCGCTGGCGCGCTACGAGGCTGTGACCGGACACACGGTCAACCACCGCAGCTTCTGCGTGTACGGCAGCGACCTGGTCACCAGCTGGCTGGGCGCCTCGCCAGATGGACTGGTCGAGGCGGTGCCAGCCGCCGCAGGCACGCGCCCCTTCCCGCCCCCCAGCCCCCTTCTTTCGGAGGGGGACCCCACTGCGCTTTGACCGGGCAGTGCTGGCTGAGGGAAGTGGTTCTGGCGAGCTGCGCGGCGGGAGCGCCTGCTTTCGGGGCAGGAGGCGAGTCTGCTCTCGAGTGGCAGCTGGGAGGGGCGTTTGCGGCGGCCGGGCGGCGGGAGAGCCTGCTCCTGCCGCCGAGGGAGTGCTGCTGGCGGGCTGTGCTGCAGCAGGCCTGCCCCTGAACTCGCGCTGCCTGCCTTCCTATCCTTGCAATCGGGAACGGCGGCGGCTGCACATTTGTAGGTCTGGCTTGTGAATGCGCAGTGACAGGCTGTGCCGGGAGCAGCCCGCCCCCATCCAGCCAGCCTTGTGACACCATCCCTCCCCATGTTTGCTTGCCAGCTGCCTGAGAGGGCCTTGCCTGCGCGCTGCCCGCAGGCCTGCAGGCGCCCTCGCCTTACTCTCGCCCGCCGCGGGGCGTCGGGCCAGGCGTGCTGGAGATCAAGTGCCCCACCAACCGCGGCAAGCCGCTGCTGGCAAAGCCGCACTCGCCTGCGCCTTGGTACTACATGCCGCAGGCGCGCCTCACTTATTTTTCCCTGAAATTTCTGCATTTGCACAAATCCCAACGAATCACGTCACATGCGAAATCAAATCTTCGTGTCCGAATTGATTTCGAACAACCAACGTTCAAGTGCGTTTCCACGGGACGGGGCAGGCAGGAATTGCCCGCCACCGTGTGTCTGGCGGTGCTGCCCTCTGCAACCACCGCACGGCTCCCAGGCGGGCCTTGTGGCGTGGCGGACATGAGCCCAGCGCCCCTTCCCTGCAACTCGAACTGTGTCCAGCAGGAGTACTGTTGCAACAATCAGCAGGAATCAGGGGACGAACTGCCCCCTCTCCCTGCGCCGATGCCAGCATCAGGCTGTTCTTTTTTGAGCAAAAGCGGTCGGTAGCCTGTGCCTTTGGCAGACGGCCTGAATCCAGCACCCCCTCTGGCGCTCGCGCAGGTCCAGGGCCTGCTGGAGATCTTCGACCGCGAGTGGTGCAACCTGTGGAGCTACACCGTCAACGGCGCCTCGCTGCAGCACATCACGCGCGACCGCTCCTACTGGGCCGACTGCTACGCGGTGTTGGGCGACTTTTGGTGGGGCCACCTCGTGCCGGCCAAGCAGGCCATCGCCAAGGCGCCGCACCTCAACGCGGCGGAGGTGGCAGAGGAGTTCAGGTGCGGGGCAGCTGACGGCTTGCCGCTTCTGCGCCTGTTGGCCTGCCGGGGCTGCGAGGCCCGGGGAGAGGGAGTCCATTCTGGGCTCGCTTTGACGGCGGAGGCGCGGAGTGGTGCTGTTCGGCTGTGGCCGAGAACTATGGTGCTATTTGGCTGTGACCGAGAAGCTTGAAGGGTAATATTGCTGTCGTGTGACATCATGCGCTGTTGTGTGTGATGTGCTGCTGCGCGAGAAGCCGCTGCTCTTGCAGTGCATTGGACTCTGCCGGGGGCTGGGTGCCGGAAACGATCACACACACTCTCGTGGCCCCTGGCCTCGCTCTCGGGCGGCCCCTGATGGGCCGGTGCTGCCTGCAGGCCGCCGGAGCGGCACCCGCTCACGAAGGAGCTCGAGGCGCGCAGCAAAGACATGGTGCAGGGCGCGGACTCGCAGCACTTCCCGCCGGGCACGGGCCCGCCGGCCGCCCAGCAGCCGCCGCCAGTGTGAGCCGCGCATTCCGCAGCAGCAGGCAGACAGCCACAGCCGGGGGCGCGCGCTCATGTGACGCACACACACTCCGCTGGCAAACGGACCCGAGAGACAATTACAGAACCCACTCCCCGGAAAGCACTGCCCGGCAGCTGCCGCTCCTCCGGAGGGGCCTTCCTCCCGGGCACGCCCCTGCGCCTGCCTATAGGAAGTAATCGGGCGTGCGCCGGGTGACCTGCGATTGCAAAAGCGACGCTGTCAGGCCCACAATCCCCCAGCACTCTTGCTTGATCTCTGTCCGCATGTCCTGTCTGAAACGAAACGTGTCAGCTGCAAGCAGCCTGCGTTCACGTGTGTCTGGTTCGCTTCTTCTGCGCGCATCTGCGAGGGAATTTGATGGCGGCTGCGCCTGCCGGGCAGCTCAATTGACACCCGGCACCCTGTAACTCCTGAGGTTTCCAGCATCATGAGGAGACAGAGCGCGGCAGCGGTGCGATGGAGAAAGCGCTGTTATCAGAGCAGGGCAGCCAGGGGTGACTTGGAAGCGCAGAAAGAGAGGAGGCCAAGGAGCTGGAGGGGTACCAGGAGGGCTGCAGCATGACAGACCCACAGCGGCCTGGCAGGAGCACAAGTGGGGGGGGGGGGGGGGGGCACCTCTGGCTCGCCGCGCCGAGGCGCCGGCTCGAACTGCAGGAAGTTCTTCTTCATGGACTCTGACACCTCCATGATGGCCGCCATGTTGCCTGCCGGGCAGAGCAGGAGCCGACACAAGCCTCAGGCGCGGCTCAGGAGCCTGGCACTGAAGCCTGTGAGGCCCCCCTCACAGCAGCTGGCGCATGCTGCCCAACGCTCGCAGCTCGA
The DNA here is from genome assembly GCA_003568905.1 of Trebouxiophyceae sp. KSI-1. Taxonomy (NCBI): domain Eukaryota; kingdom Viridiplantae; phylum Chlorophyta; class Trebouxiophyceae; species Trebouxiophyceae sp. KSI-1. The sequence goes on along the minus strand of BHFV01000034.1, from coordinate 13,062 downwards.
CCCCAGCGAGGGCTCGCTTGAAGCGTCGCCCATTGAACGGCATGCCATGCGCACTGAGCCACACAACCGCAGCACAGGAGGTCTCCTGCAGCCAAGCACGATGGGGGCCGCTGTGGGGGGCGCGCACCGCAGCGGTAGCAGTAGTTGGGTGCGGAGAATATGGTGACCACGTTCTGGTCGTGGCACCAGTTGTGCCCCTCCATCACCAGCTGGTGCGCGCGCGCTATCAAGGACAGCTTGTTCGTGTGGTTGAACTGCTCGCTGATGTCCTGCAGGGGCAGTTGCGGACGAGTTATGGGTCAGTTACCGGGCAGTTCCAGCGCGCTTTTGAGCGAGCCAATGGCAGGCGTGGGCGGCTGTGGCGCAGGGATGGGCTGGCAGAAAGCCCCCAAATGCGTGGGTGGCCTGTTTTGATGGCGCGCAGTCGGGAGGTGGCAGGCAGCTGCAGAGGGGAGGGCCGCGCCTGGCCAAAGGTGTAACCGGCGCCTCGCGGGCTGATGCCCCAGCCGCCGCGGTCGTCCGGGTCGCTCCACAGCAGGTCGCACATCGGCCCCTCGTGCGGCACCTGGATGGAAAAGCACAGCAACAGGCGGCTCAGGCTGCGGTGCTGGCAGCTGCTCGCTCGCATAGCAGCAGCGCATGAAGTGCCGCTGGCTGGCGGCACATGTGCAGGCGAGGAGCGGTGCAGCGATGTTGCAAACTTGGCGGCATGGGTGTGGCACGACGGACATAGGGCACACAATGTGCATGTTGACGGCAAGCAGCTGGCTGCGGAGGCGTGGAAAGGTGAGACATGGGGCTGCTGGTGGCGTTTTGGGGGCGGCCGCGCGCCTCCTGCACGCGGTCGAGTGTGCGGATGTGGTCCAGCGTGTCCATGGTGGGGCTCAGGCCGCCGTGCAGGCAGAAGATCTGCGACAGGTGGCAGCACCTGGCGGCCTCAGCAGCTGCGTTGCAATCGCAGCCAAGCATTTGGCAGGCACACTGCTCACAGCAGCCCTCATGTATGGCAGGCATGTGGCGCAGACATGCTGCTCTGTGGCCTCGAGAAGGCATGCGGCGGGCGGCTGCATGTGAGCAGCTGCAGCCGCGAGCGCCGCGCCGACCAGCCGCTGCCAGGGCTGAGCCGCCAGTCTGGAGCCTGAGGAGGCGTGCCTGGTCCTCGATGAGGGCGGTGAGCGGCAGGAAGTCAAAGAGGTCAGTGAAGTATTTCCACACGTTGGCGTTGCCGTATTTGCGCAGGCACTCGTCGTAGAACCCGTACCTGGCGTGGCCAGCAGGTGGGGTTGTGTCAGCCAGACGGACAGCATGTGAGTGACTGCTGAGCCAAACAGCGTCCTGACGGCATGCGTTTGCCTTGGCACCCAGCCTGTTCGCTGCTGCAGGTCGCCTACTGCCTGGTTCGGGCTGCCAGGGCTCCCAAACAGGCACTGCCAGTCCGCTCAACAGCAGAGTGGTGCTCTGCCTGCCTGGCCTGGTTTCTCAGGCACTCACAAAGGTTTGCGGCCGCGCAGTGTCAAGGCAGCGGCAGAGGGGCAGGTCGGAGGACTCACACTTGCGTGATCTGGCGCGACTCGTGGTTGCCTCGCAGGATGGTGATGCGGTCCCTGTAGCGCACCTTCAGTGCGACCAGCAGGCTGACGGTCTCGACGCTGTGGTAGCCGCGGTCGACATAGTCCCCCATGAAGAGGTAGTTGGTGTCGGGGCAGTTGCCGCCGATGCGGAACAGCTCCAGCAGGTCCTGGAACTGGCCGTGAATGTCGCCACACACGGTCACAGGGCACTTGACCGGCTGCACGTTCGACTCCTCCTGCGGTTGGCGGCGCAGGTGGCGGCTTTCGAGCCGAAATCTGGCTGATTCGCTGTTGTTGTGACCGAGGTTGCTTTGCATCACGGGCGAAGTCATGATGAAAGGGTGGACCTCGGGGGGCAAGCGGCGCGAGGGGTGCAGAAGTTCGCCTATGCAGGGAGATGAGTGGCAGCCCATCTTGCCATCAGAGAGAGCAGGAAGAGAGCGGCCGTGCCTGGGCAGCACGCGGCCCGAACATGCCCTTTCAAGACGCCTTCGACGACGTACAGGGGGACGCGCGGATCGGGGCAGCTCTCAAGGGCGTGAGCAGCGCGAGAATGGCGACTTGAGTGACAGTCCAGCGCGCTGTAACCAACCAGGCGTTTTCGCTGCCTCTTTGGCATCGGGATGTGGAGCGTGCCTGCAAGATTTCCCGCGCCTTGTCGCACAGCGCCTTCACCTCCGCCTCTGGCAGCGGCGTGCACTTCATCAGCGACTCGATCTGGCCGTCCAGCTCCTTGTACGCGCTTTCCAGCCCGCCCATGCCCATGGTGGCCCGCCTGCCACGCCCACAAGCGTCGCTCTGCGCCTACCGCGCCAGCTTGCCTGGCCCCGCGCGCCCAAGTGATTGATGCCGCTCAAGCTCTGCTCGTTGTTGTGGCGTAGTGTACGCAGCGGCAAGTAGTATTCACAGAAAGCTCACAGTAAACTCTTTCTATTCTCCATCGGGTTCCCGTCTCCGCGGGCTGGCCCGCGTCCAGCGTCCAGGTTGGCAGCAAGCACCTGGTTTGAAGCGGAGCGGGCGACAGCCGACAGCCGCCAGCCGCCAGCCGCATACTGGCCTACGGTGTGCAATGAATACACTTGGCTTGATGGCCAGAGGAAGGTGGAAATGATTCGTTTTGGTTGCTGCCGTCACTTGTCCGTCTTCGGGGTGCCCAGCATCATCTGATGGCTGACGGGGGCCTGAACTCGAGCTCTTGGTGCCGGCAGGATGACTCAAGATTTGGCCTGTTGTGGCCTGCAATGGCCGCATGCTTTGGGCAGCTGCAAGCAGCTTGTCAACGTGTGGCTCGGCCAGGTTCAGGGATCAGCCTTTAGTGGAGAATTGCCTGGATGCCTATGAGCCGTTGACGTCGTCCCTCATACCGCTCAAGACGTGGCAACAGGAAACAGAATGCGCTGGCGAAGCACTGTCGGAGGGGGGGGGTGGGGGAGGGGGGGGGGGGTACACTGGAAAGACGAAATACCTTTCGGCCCACGTGGCAGACGTTGAATTGTAAACGGCAGTTGACGGCTTTATTGCGCGAAGGCAGGCAGGATACTGGAGCTGGCTCAATGCAGGCCCACCCTCGAGGCGGAGGCTACACTGCGGGCATGTGAGGTCTGCCCAGTCAAGCCCTTCCTTCCCCCAGGGGTGTGGTGTGGCTGGCCAGCAATCAATATGATGAGCAAGTGCTGCACTGCGGCGGCATTTGGCTGAGCTTGGCTGTAAGTGTAGCCTTGCAGCCAGAGTTGCGCCTTCCGGCGGTCATCAGCTGCGGTAGGGCGGCGGGGAATGGCTATGAATTTTTAGTTTCGAGGGAGGGGGAGTCAGCACGCTTATGCGCACATTATGAGTTCGGGATCAAACTGCTACGGGGCAACATGAACGGCAAAGGCGGCATGGACAACAAAGGCGGCCTCGCGAGCCACGCTGATGACCTTGCCCGCGGCTCGGCATCGCCACCGCCCAAACCCCAACACGGTGCGCTCCTCAGCGTCCTCGCCTCGCCGTGCACGAGCCTAAGAGCTAGGGGCAGAAGTAGAAAGAACATCAACACAGCAGCAAGGCAGCACGAATGCTGAGCACACTTGACCTCTGTCCAGCGTGAGCTGACCAGTAGTGCTCCTTGCTTGGAGGTGCTGAGGCGAGCAGCGCGGATCAGAAGAGCGCTGAGAACGGTAAAGATGAACGACAGAATGCGTCAACGATCAGGTAAGCAGCAGCCCTTCCATGGCCAGCTGCTTGGTAACATAGACAGATTGCCCTGTTCGTCACCGCGCCTTGCGACAAGTTTCAAAACTCACAGGGGTCATCGTTGGATGCAGGGAGCAGCTCATTGCGGACAACGAGAGGGCCCAGCTTGAGTCCTGCATAAATGTGGCAAAGCTGAAAATTTCAGATGTCGCCGCGTTGGAGCCTCTGTGCCCGCTGCTCCGCACCGACCTGCTCGACGACTACCGAATGCACATGGCCGCCTGCGTCCAGCACCTGGAGGCCATACTAGAGGAGAAAAAGGGTTGACAACATTGCTTGGCGCTGTGCTCTGCTGAAATACGACTGTGGTGAACTACCACAGTGGTGCACGTGCCGGTCGAGTTTGGCCGCACAGCTTGGCATTCACGGCACTGCGTTTCCCAGTAGTATCAGGCAGGAACTCTCCAGTGGGTCATCAGCTTCCGTCATTCACGCTGCAAAGACCAGGACAAGCTCTGCCGTGCCGCCGCCGCCGCCATGTCGGGACGCCTAAAACTATAACCTAAAGCTCGCTCAGGTCGGCTCGGCGTCACCTGCCCGCATTGCGGGCTCCTGAGCGCGTGATGCAGCCGGCATCATGACGGCGATTCCTAGCAGGGAGGTGACCACCTCCCAGATCGCGGCCGTCTCCTTCTCTTTCTACAGCGATGAGGAGGTGCGCGCCCTGCTCTGCTGCTCATTGCGCAGGAGCATGCGCCAAGCGCGACACGCTGAAACACCATGACGCTGCTCCATCGATCCCTGTCTTTCGCGACCTGCCGCCGCGACTGCGCAGTCCTTGTGCAAAAGCATGCGGGGTCGCCGTGAGCCGTCTCGGGCTCGCTCGGCCAAGCTGGTGTACTGCGAACGAGCTTATGGCGAATGTGTGCAACTGCAGATCCGCAAGCTCAGCGTCAAGCAGCTCACCAGCCCCATGTCGCTGGACGCCTTCAGGCGGCCGGTCCCGAACGGGCTCTACGACTCTGCTTTGGGCCCGCTGGACGGCGCCGACCCGTGCGCCCTTGTCACAGCTTCCTGCAGTGCAGCTGTCTGGCTGCTAATTATGCTCAACGCGCATGTGTTGTGCGTGCAGGTGCGGCACCTGCGGCCTGCGGCAGCGGGCATGCCCTGGCCACTTTGGCCACATAGAGCTGGCCGTGCCGGTCTACAACCCGCTCGTTTTCAGGTGCACCTGAATGGCTGGTGGCCACAAGCCCGAACAAGTCAGCGCAGCTCCTGACGTTAGTGCGGCTCTGAAATGCAGGACGCTCTACAAGCTGCTCCGCTGCACCTGCCTGCACTGCTTCAAGTTCAAGATGGCGGAGCAAGAGGCGCGCCACTACCTGGTCAGTCCTGCCTGCCGCACGTCGCTCGGTTTGTGTGCTGACGTCAAAGCCATGCTGCCTGCCAGGTCGCTCGCTTCGCCGAACAGATGGAGCTGCTGGCGGAGGGCCGCCTGGTGGAGGCAGCTGGCAGGCTGACGACCATGCGGGCCAAGGCACAGATTCCTTGCCAGGCCCCCGTCCCCTGCATTCGCATGCCTCTCTCCGGCTTCTGCTGCTGGTGGTGTGCCAGAGGCTGGTTCCCTTGCCCTGCTCCCTGTGCACCAGCAGGTCGCCTCACAGCCAGCAGCCCCTCCCCGCAACCAGTGCCTGCCGCCTGGCGCGCTCCACAGCTGAGCAGCAGCATGCCAAGCACGAGGGCCCCTTCAGGCCTGCCACTCTTTCTTGCCCGACTTTGCGGCTTTCTGGACTCTCTGGAGACGCAACCGGACAGTGGCAAGCTTCTGGGTACGAAAAAGGAAGCTTTCCTTTAGTGTCGAACACGCCCCGCTTTTTTGCGCTATCAGCAAAGACACAGCTGCGCCTCTCAATACAGGGAAAGCCTCACGCCCACACTTCATGCCTTCCCAGGCGCACGAGTTTGCTGCCGGCCTGGTCAAGGAGGGCGAGGAGGACGCCCCCTTCGAGCTGTCGCCCCCCAAGAAGGCTGGCGGTCTGCGGTCTGCGGCTGGCAAAGCTGCAGAGACGGCACACACCATAGAGGCTGCTCGGGAGTGCCAGGCCCGCTTCTTCAAGCACATGCCGTCGGGCGCCTGCGCCAACTGCCGAGCCCACAGCCCGGCCATCAAAGCGTGCGGCCCCTCCTCCTCACAGCCGCAACCCTGCTCACCGGCTCCAGCAGCCTCGCCTCACCTCCTCAGGCCCCCGGGCCTGCCAACAACCTGCGGGTTCCAGGAGCCTCAGCCACCGTCCGGGGGGCTGTAAAAAGCTGCATGTGCGGGCACGACCGCCTGCATGCTGGCATGGTGCCGTGGCTTGCAGCACAGCAGTGGAAGAGCAGGACCGGGGCGGCAGGAACCAGAGGCAGCAGCAGCTGCGTGAAGTGGTGACTGATGGAACGCAGCCTGTGGCAGGCCACGCCCGCCGGCCGCCAATCGACTTTGCAGCAGTCATGCCAGCGGCCGGGCGGGAGCAGCCGCCGAAAAGGCAACGAGGTGAAGCGGCGGCGGCTCAATTCGACGGTCATTGCCGCTTGCAGGGAGGGCAACATGAAGCTGTTCCAGAAGCCGCTGGACGTCAAGAAGCTGATGCAGAACCGGGCGGCCGGCGTGCGCATCAGCTCGGTGCTGGGCGCGGTCCGCTCCCTGCCCCCCTTCAGGCTGTTGGCAGGGGGTAACAGATCTTGGCGGCGGCCGACTGCCTTGCATCCCACTGCAGCGCCATAGGGACCCGTGTATGAGCTGCGGCAAGCTTCCTGGTTGTTATCAAATGGCATGCGAGGGCGGCAGCGCCAGCAGCCACCCTCTGGCCTGAAGCCTGTGCCAATTGCCGTGCTGCTTGCTGCCGCGCAAAGTGCTGGCGTCGCTAGGGCGACTGGTTCCAGTCGTGCATGCAGCTGTGCAGCTCCGGCGGATCCCGTTGCCTGGCATCTCAAGCGCTCCCGCTTCTCTGCCCACTGGCTGCTGACACTCGGCCATGCTGGCGTTCATTGCTGCTGCAGGACAGCGACGGGGCGGAGCTCGGGGAGGCAGACCTTGGGACGGGCGTCAAGCCGGAGGCCGGGGTGAAGCAGGAGGCTGCAGAGGAGAAGCCGGAGGAGAAGCCGGAAGTTAAGTCGGAGGGGAAGCCAGAGGGGAAGGCGCCGGCGGCAAAGCCCTCCGCGAGTGGCAGCCAGTGCGCCCCGTCCCCCAGTCTGTCCTCGGGCTACTCGTGCCGCGTCGCAGGCGCTGCGAACCAACTCCAGTCGAGAGAAACTTCTATCCATCAAAGGCCTCACTCCTGAGAATGATTGCCAAAGAACAACGACAGCGTGGTCACAAACTCCAGACACCTGCATCATGCAAACGGCGAGCGGCTGATCAGCAGCCGCACTCATCAGACCGGGCAGTCCACACGTGACGACTTGTCGCGTAACGCGGCAGGCTGCGCTACATGACGCCGGCAGAGGTCGAGGCGGTCATGGCGCGCATGTGGGCCGCCAACGGCCACGTGCTGCGCCACCTGTACGCCCTCAAGCGGCGGCTGGCGGCGCCCGGCCGGCGGCCTGTCAGCACCGGCGGCGGCCTCCCGGGTGATTCTGCCGCCTTCAGGAAGGCGTACGGCATGTTTTTCGTGCGGACGGTCGCGGTGCCTCCGAACAACGTGCGGCCGCCGACCTACATGGGGGACATGCTGTTCGAGCACGCGCAGAACACGCTGCTCTGCCAGGCGCGCCGCCAGACTGCCGGCCCCGGCTGCCTGTTGGGCACAGAACATGCCAGCACGAATCAAAGCCTGCCCGCTGGCTGCTGCGCCTCGGAGCCTGCCTCAGCGGTGGAGATGCGACTCAGGGAAGGGGGAGGGGGTGCTGCGCAGCTGTGCAGATCAAGTATGGTACTGCAATGCCACGAGAGTGCAAATTTTGAATGGGAGTGCGTGTGCTCGCGGTTGGCCCGCTGGCTCCCCAGCCCGCATCGGCTCCGCCACATGCGGGCCTGCCGCTCCTGCCTTCAACTGCAACAGGCTCCGAGCCCACGCGCTGCCGGCTTTCAGGCTGACACCTGTCGAAAGTTTTAGTAGGTTTGCATCGACTTCGCTTGGTGTTTGATTAAAAAATAGCCAATACAGCCCTGGAATGTCGCAGGTGCTGAACGCCAACCTGGACCTGGCCAGCCGCGCGCCGCAGCGCGAGGGCGCCGAGCCGCTGCCGGCCGCGGCCGAGTTTGGGCGCGCGATCCGCGCGTGGCTGGCGCTGCAGCGGGCGGTGAACGTGCTGTTCGACAGCTCCAGCGCGGACCAGACGACCGGCGGGAAGCAGCAGCCGGTGCGGGGCCGCACCCTCGCCAGCGTGTGCCTGCCTGCTGGTCCACGCGACCAGCAGGCAGATAATATGATTTATTTATTTATTATTATTATTTTACCTGCCTGCTGGTCGCCTGCCTGCGTCCAGTGGGAGGGCCAGTCACAGGACACTCGGTTTCCAGCGTTTCCTTGGGGGTTATTGTTGGGGACCTGATGCTCGTTTTCCTGTTTCTGGCTCGAAAGCAAGGAGATCCGCCGCACCTCTGCTGAATCAAGGAATTGTTTCTTCCGAGTCTGAGACTCCAATCATCCAAGCAGAACTTGAGGAACACAGCCAGGCGATAAACGGCAAAGGTCCTTCCGTTTTCAGTGAGGATGGGCTGGCGTTCCGCGTCTTTGGCAGCTCAGACTAGTTTTTGCCTGCCAAGAGGCAGCCCTAGTGTCTGCCGCAGCAGAACGCAATGGGCGCCTCAGCCAGGCTTGCAGGAGCGCTCGCGGCTGCCACAGCCCTGCCAGCTCAGCGCGCTCGCCAGACTTATTGCAGTCGGATCCCTGCTCCCATGCTCGGGGGCCCCTGAACAGCTAAGCAGCTAACTCCCGCTGCACCGATGCGTAACTCCTGCAGGGCATCCGCCAGCTGCTGGAGAAGAAGGAGGGCCTGTTCCGCAAGAACATGATGGGCAAGCGAGTCAACTTTGCCGCCCGATCAGTCATCAGCCCGGACCCCTACCTGGGCGCCGGCGAGATCGGCGTGCCTCCCTACTTTGCCGTGCGGCTGTCTCTGCCGGAGCGAGTCACGCCGCTCAACGTGCAGGTGCGGGGGCCCTAACTCCCGCCGTTTGAGCGCCCTAACTCCCGCCATTTCCGCCTTTCACGCACAGCGCTGCTCCGCTGCCAACAGACAGCAGTCTGTGCCTGCCTGCTTTGTCACCGCAAGTGGCAGGCTTCCAGCTGCCTGCCTGCGCTTTGGCGGGCGCAGCAAACAGACCCAGCCCGGCAGGTCGCGCAGCCGGCAGCTGCCACAGCCAGCTGCTCGCATTCGGCAGGTTTCCAGCCTGCGGGCGGGGGAAATGCCAGGCTGTCTGAAGCGCCGCCGGCTGCCCTTGCAGGAGCTGCGTGAGGCGGTGGTGCGCGGCGCGCACGAGCATCCGGGGGCCAACGCGGTCGAGGACGAGAGCGGCCGCATGATAAATCTGCAGCACCAGCCGCTGCAGGTGACTCACTCCTGCAGCCGTCTCCTCTGGTGTGTGTGCAGGCTGGTCTCGATGGCAGGGCGCAAGAGAAAAAAGCAAACACGCGCACCGAATTCCGGGACATGAATGAATTTGCTGGTCCACAGGAGATTCGGGTGCCGTCAGCTGTGGCTCCGCGTGTTGCTTGCTGGCGATTCAGGGCGAGGTGTGGAAAACAGCGGCAGAAAGGGAGCACCAGTTTTTTTTTGCTTGAGAAGCTGTCGCGGCTCGCCCAGTCTCGCTGCATTGTCAAGGCGCATGGCAGGCATACGCCCCAGCGCGAGCGCGGCCCGTTCGTTGCCTGGCCAGCTGCAGGCAAGCAGCCCGCGCAGTCGGCTGTGAGTGCCCTGCCGCCAGGAGGAGGGCTGTCCTAGGCAGGAGTATTGCAGCTCAGCTCGCCTCGGCGCAGCCGCAGGGCACCGCAGCTGGGAACTGACGCGCCCCGTTCTGGCGTGGCCTGCAGCGGCGCGAGGCGCTCGCCAAGCAGCTGCTCAGCCGGCAGGGCAGCGCTGCGGGCGGCGGCAGCGGCGGCGGCAAGATCGTTTACAGGTGAGCCTGGCTGGGCCCCCTTGGCAGCAGTGGACCGGCAGCTGCCGGCTCTGCTTCAGCTGTACGGTTGCTGGGCCAGGATGTGTTGTGAGCAGCAGGCTGGGCTGTGCGCTGTGGCGTTTATTTGTGCCTGCCTGCAAGCCAGTCAGAGCAGGCGTGGCTGGCCAGAGAGGGGCGTGTCTTTGCTACCGAGCGGGGCGCAGTCACATTTACGCGTCGCGTTACAGGCACCTGCGCGACGGCGACGTCATGCTGACCAACCGGCAGCCGACGCTGCACAAGCCGGGCCTGATGGCGCACACCGCGCGCGTGCTCAAGGTCTGCGCTCGCATTCGAATTTCCCGCCAAAATTCCAGTCCGAGCGCGTCAGTTACCCGCCAAGGAGGGGCAGGCAGCCAGCGCAGCGCGTGGGCTTGTGGAGAGGCGCTGCCACGTGCAGTGCACACGACCTCAGAGCCTGCCTGGCTCTCCCCTCTGCTTGCGAGGCATAGCCGGCTGGCAGATGTGCTGACATCAGCAAGCGAGAAACCGCTTGCAGGGCGAGCGCACCATCCGCATGCACTACGCCAACTGTGCGACCTTCAACGCAGATTTCGACGGAGACGAGATCAACCTGCACCTGCCGCAGGCACCGCTCCTTTCTTCCCCAGACCACCGGCCGCCTGCCTTTTGCCCCCTGCTCTCTCGCTGGCCTTCTGTCTTGTGTTCCTTCCTGTTTGCTCCATTCCCTATTTCCCCTTCCCTCCCTTCCTGCCTGCCTCTTGCCTTTTCATGATTGCTTTTCTGCCAGGCTCGCCAGATCTCGTGCTGCTACGCGCCGCACGGGCAGCCCGATCGCAGCAGCAGCACGCCGGCGCTGATTGGCGCCTGATCCGACCCCACATCTGACTGAAACAGCCATGAGATCGAAGCCCTGCTTCCCGTCGCAGGACCTGCACGCGCGCGCCGAGGCCGCCCAGATAGTGCACGCGGACCGGCAGTACATTGTGCCGACGGACGGCAAGCCTATCCGCGGCCTCATCCAGGCACGCACCCACCCCACAACCTCCCTCCTTCCGCCGCCGCAGCCTTTTGCTGCCTCCTTCCCCCCGACTCCTGACGCTGCCAGACTGGGCTGCACAGACAGCGTGCCCGATGTCGCAGAATGCCGCGAGCCAGCCGCACGCACACAGCCCGGCCGAGACAAATCTGGTGGCTGTTGTGATTTTGGCAAAGGCAAGCCTAGAACCCTGGTGCAAGCGATGGAAGCCTGACGCCTGCAGGACCACGTGGTAGCGGGCGTGCTGCTGACCAAGCGGGACACCTTTCTGAAGCGCTCCGAGGCGATGCAGCTGCTGTACGCGGCCGTCTGCCCGACGCGGCCCGGGCAGGTGGATGAGGCGCGGCTGGCGCTGCCGCCGCCGGCGCTGCTCAAGCCGCAGCCGCTGTGGACCGGCAAGCAGGTGAGGGGGCCGGGGGCCCTGTGATGCTGACGTGGCAGGGCCGGCTCAGGCCAGCATGGAGGAGCCTGGAGCTCAAGCTGGTCTGAGCGTGAGGCTCAATATGGTCCATGCACCATTTCATTCATTGCACCACCGAGAGCGTGCCTGCTCCCGACGGTGGAGGCGAGGGAACAGGCAAAGAACAGCGCTGCCGCCCCTTGGAAGCGTCAGTCGTGTCTGAGCTTCTGGCACGACGACTGCTACCCAGACAAACCTGAATGGTCGATGATCCGTCAGAAAGGGAGGAACAGAAAAGAGTGCCAAACAACAAATGGCATTCAATGTCCTGTCTGAAGCGCCGCTCGGCTGCAGGTGGTGACCGCCGTGCTGGCGCGCCTCACAGCCGGCCGCGCGCCGATGAGCCTGGAGGCCGCCTGCAAGACGGGCGACAAGTACTGGGGCGCTGGCAGCATGGAGGGCTCGCTGCTGCTGCATCGTGGGGAGGTCATCGCCGGCACGCTGGACAAGGCCGCCTACGGCAAGTTCGGCCTGGTGCACGGCGTGCAGGCGAGGCCTCTTTCCCGTCCCTTTCCTCGAGGGCCAGGACTTGACTGACATCCAAATGCAGGGACTGCTGCAGCTTGTGCTGTTACAGTACATTAGTCATGCACGCGCATTTGGGACCGTGGAATTTTCGAGGCTGAGCTCGCGGAAGTTTGTCTACAATGCGCAGTCGAGCTTCACAGCGTCAGGCTTCCCTCCCTCCCATGGTGCCGGTAAGTAGGCATCGTCAGAGGACCCTGTGGAGGGAAGGGGCCCCCAAGTCCGGTCTAATGAACATAGAGCCGGTCTCATGAAAATACAGCCGCCGCCTATCACGTCCTGCCCCCCTCTGCCCTCTCGTGCCCGATTCCCTTCTCAGCAGCCTGTAACCTGCCCCTGCAGGAGCTGTACGGGGATGCGGCCGCCGGCGAGCTGCTCTCCTGCCTCTCGCGCCTCTGGACGGCGGTGCTGCAGGCGCGCGGCTTCACCTGCGGCATCGCCGACCTGCTGCTGCAGCCCGGCGCGGAGGCGAGCCGCGCCTCGCTGCTCGCGAGCGCCGAGTCGCGAGCGCTGGCCGCGAGCGCCGAGCTGGCGGGCGTGCCGGAGGGCGCGATAGCGGCCGCCGCTGACGACGTGAGGCCTTGCCACCCTGGTTCCATTCCCGCAGCGTGCAATGTTTCTCCCTTTTTGCCCGCCTCGGACCGCATTTTTACATGCATCGCTTCATCGTCCCTCTCTCCGCTTGTGTGCACTCGTGGATGTGTACTCATCCCCTCCTAAGTACCCATTCAATTGTGCTTAACGATCTGAAGCCCACTGCTCCTGCCGGTGCTGCTGTCGCTGCTGAGCATGGTCTGGCGGGCGCCCCCGCGCAGGATGCGGAGGCGATTGCGCTGGCCGCGCGTGTCCGTCGGCTGCTGGGCGAGCGCTACCGCTCCTCCGCCGCGACGGGCGCGCAGCACGACCGGCGGGCGACCGGCAGCCTGCAGCCGCTCTCCAGCGAAGTCGTCGAGGCGCGGCCCTCCCGCCCCCGCCCTCCTCATGTCCTAAGCGTCCGAAAAACTGAACGGCACATCGTAGAAGCTGCCTTGAAGCTGCCCGGAAGCTTAGCAAAAGCTTCTGAGACCGAGGCAGTCTGGCTCGGCTGCGGACTCAGCCGAGGCGTCCTGCCGCCCTCGAAGCTCGGAATGCCGAGTTCAGAGCGTGTCAAGGCACTGCTGACGGATTGCCTGACAGCCGGCGGGGGGGG
>BHFV01000033.1:0-82014 GCA_003568905.1 Trebouxiophyceae sp. KSI-1 | reverse complement strand
GCGGGGGGGGGGGGGGGGGGCCGGGGCGGGGGGGGCACGGCCAAGGGGGGGGGGGGGGGGGTGCGGGGGGGGGGGGGGGGGGGGGGGGGGGGGCGGGGCGGCACGGCTACGGGTAAGGGGCAGTAAGGGGGGATGTCCAGCCGGGAAGCAGTCGGCGGGTGCAGCAGGGGTGGCGGCAAGAGTGCACCAGGGGGGAGTCCAAGGACAACAGCAGCAGAGGATGGCAGGCAGGAGACGCATCGCCCAGCGGCGGGGGGAGCAGCTAGGCAGCAGAATCTGAGGGAAGAGCATCAGCCACGTGGGGCGGAAGCAGCGGCAGCGGCAGCGGGCGGGGGGGCAGTAGCACGCAGAACACCCCACAGCCAAGCACCCACCCGCGTCACCACCGAGCAACGCACACTGGGCCCTCCTTAGACTTGAGGTACGGTGGGTGGGGCGGCGGCAACCCCGTTGGCAAATACCCACTCATGCACGCAGGCACGTTACTAAGGGATCGGCAAGGCAGGGGGACTGGACAGCGGGGGGGCGGCAGCCGGGGCGGCGAGCAAGCGGAGCGCCTCAAACACAAATCGGGCGACGCCCTGGGCGTCCTGCTGCCAAACGAACAAGCGCATGGTAGGCGCCGCAGGGGTGAACAGGTGGCTGAAGCGCTGGCGCAACGGCTGCAAGGAGGGGCACTCGAAGACGGCGTGCAGCTCGTCGCAAGGGGAGGCCGCACAATGGGGGCAGGCACGCAGGTTGCGGGGGAGCCTGAGGCGGCGGCCTTGTACGATGGGAAGGGAGTGGCAGGCCGTCCGAAAGCGCAGGAGTGCTACCAAATGCCGCTGGGGGACGCGCCCCGGGCGCAGCAGCGCTCGGGGCCCGGGGCCGGAGGGGAGTCGCGAGAACCAGGCCTGGTAGGTGCAGGCCGTGGCACCAGCACTAGGGGCCGCGCGGGGGTGGGGCGGTTCAGCAGGGAGGGCGGCGGCCTGGAGGCCCGCGAGGCGGTCGCGCAGAGCGGGGAGGTCAACAACGGGATGGGACTGCAGCGTGAGGGTAAAGGCGTAGCCAACGCCGTGCAGCGCCGCAATGAAACCCCGGACCCAGCTGGGGCCCTGATTAAGCCCAACACTGTGCAGCAGCTGGGCCCGCAGCGCGCAAAGGCGAGGGGAGTCGCTGGGGAGCAGAATCAGGGAATTGTACAGCCGGGCCGCGCGCAGGAGCCACTGGTGCCGCAGAGGGGTAGAGTTGCTCTCCGCAAGCGTAATGGGGGCAGACACAGAGGGGGCAATGCAGAGCGCCTTGCGGAGGGCGCGCAGATGCTGCTTCTCCATGCCGCCCTTAGCCGCCTCGGCTGGCGGCGGCAGGCCGCAGACCGCCCAGATTTCGCAGGCGTACGACGCCACCGGGGGAACGCACGCGTTGTAGGCCTGCAGGCGCAAACCAACAGAGGGGGCAGCACCCAGGCCCCGCACCTGGCAAGCGAGCAAATCAGCCGCCGCCTTTTGCTTGGCAAGCCGGATGGGAAGGGCATGCGCTATGCCATCCACTGTGCTGAAGACAAGCCCCAGATACTTGGCGCACGGCACCGTGCTGATGGCGTGTGGGCCGCCAGTCGAACTGGTGCGCAGCTGAAGGCACCACCCCGCCAAAGCAAACAACAACTGTCTTCTCCAGGCTCACCGCCAGGCCGACCGCCGCAAGGAATGCAGCCGCAGAGTCGAGAAGGCGCTGGAGGCCGGCAGGCGTGGGGCTGAGCAGCAGGACGTGGCGGTGGCCGGACCGCACGAAGGAGGAGCTCGCCGACAGGCGAATAAAGGCGTTGAAGATGGCGATAGAGACATGTTAAGGTCTTGCCCTTTTCACTTTCTGCCAGAAAGCTTCAAGCAAGACTGCTGTCTGACATGGGACCTGTATGCACTTAGCAGCGCCGAGAGGTGGCGGTCCAGCGCTTAGAGACAGAACTCAGACGCCTGGACGCCACCTACGAATTCGTGAAACAATCTTTTTTTGCCGTAGTTAGCGCGCTTGTACCTATCTTGTTCCAGCGCTTACTGTCGTGATTTATCAGATTTAAACCTCTTGACTTCCCTTTCGAGATGGCATTAAGGCCGTTCACACTAGGGCCGGCCAAGCTGGCGATTTCCTGGAGCTCTCGGTTCATCCATCGCCGCGCCCGGAGAGCGGCTCCTGTACGTCATTCTAGCGGCCTGACAACCGTCCGGCTTGCAATTTTGAATAATTCTCTCGTTTTTCCGAAAAAGTAGGATTCCGTGCGAGGCTCATCGGCAGTGCGACCGTTCCCTTCGCCTGCTTGTGGCAGCAGTGGCATGGCTTACCGGCGCTGGCATGCGCGCTAGTCGCCTGGGCAGGGCTAGCTAGCCGTGCTCTAGATTCCCCCAAACATGAGCTTTGCCGCGTTGCACTGCTCTGTGGAGCAGCGTGCCCGAGTGAGTCTGGTACACGCTGGGCTTGCCCAATCGCGTCGCTCCTGTTCCCGTTGTCTCGAGTAAAGCTGTCTGGAGCACCCTTGTGAAAGGGCTCAGAGGTCGTTTCCTGTAATATTTGGCGTGCGCTTCCAGTTGCCACCCAGAAAGCATCGCACGTTGTTATACAGCCAGCCACAGTCCATGCGGGTTCTGCTCCCTTCATTCACTGCTGGTGCTTGCGCATGCCCTCGATTTACGGCGCTCGCACAACAGCCACCCAACTCATGCTCTGCACACGCCTGCCTGCCTGCCTGCCTGCCCCGCCCACGCCTGGGCTTGGCCTGCCACAGCCGGCCGTGCAAGCCTCCGCGCGCTGCCTGACTGGTGCGCAAGTGCCCCACGTCCTGGCAAGTGTGGCAGCGCTTGGCAGTTTGCAGCTGCGGGCAGCGCACCTGCTGGCAGGCAAGGCGTAGCGGATTGGCAGCCCTGCCCACTTTCGTGCTGCTGCCAGCCGGCTTAGCAGCTCAGGCCTGCTCAAAGATGAAAGGAAGGCACTTGGCTCCTTGCCGCGCAAACGCCAGACTAAGGTTGCTTTGTGATCAGAAACCCAGCACTTTCAGGGCCGGCCGCTCTACTCCCAGGCCGGCCTTGCAGTGTCACTAGGCACAGCTTCATGGCACGTTGGCAGCGGCTGAACACATTGGAACGGTAACCAGACGCAGCCGCAAAGCAGTAGCCGCAAGCGCGGCTGCAAAGCCACGCAGTCAGAAGCGCGACTTGCGCTTGCGGCCGGTGTACTTGGTGTCATTCGGGATGCCAGAGTAGCCCTGCCGCCGCATCTGCTCCTTCTTCTTCAGGATCCAGCCGCGTCCCTTGGCCTCGGGGTGCCGCGCACTCATCTGCAGCCCGGCAGCAGCCTCACAGACAGTCGCTGCATGCGCACGGGCAGCCACTGCTGTGGCACTTGAAAAGGCCAGCAGCCTGCCTCTGGTGCTGACGCTGCCAAGGGTGGCGCTGCCCCATGACACTCCCCACCCTGCCGGCGCGCAGCCAGCAGAGCCCAGCTCCCCCTTCCGCCTCTCCCCCAAACCAGCACAGCGCCATCAGAGTACACCCCCCTCTCCCCTCCCGCAACAAGCGCACAGAGTTGCCCCTCACGCTCTGCCATCCCAACCAGCGCTCAGCCGGCAGAAGGGCCGCCTTGCGACTAACAGGCTCCTGAGGTGAGGGCCTGACCGAGGCGCCCGTGAGGGCTGCCCGCTGCCGCTTGCGCGCGCGCTGCCGCCCGGCAACGGCCACCTCCGCCTCTTCGTCGCTGCCGCCGTCCAGGCCCTTGGGCTGCGGCACGGCGCCGCCGCTGCCGACCATGAGGACCAGAAAGTACTTTTTCGCCCGAGTCGAGTGGGGATAATCCACCACCAGGCCGCCAGAGAAGCCGGCCTTCATGGCCGCGCCGGTCAGCAGCTGCGCCTGCGGCCGGGCGCGACAGGAGGCGGTGAATGCGGGGCCCGCTGCTGGCGCTGTCCCCAAACTGCGGACATCAAGACGGGAGGCTCCTGTAGGGGAATGTCTGAGGCGGCCTGCTGCGCAGCCTGAGCAGGGAGCGGCGGGAAGGACCATATGCAGGTTTAAAGGAAAGTGAGCGAGGGGCCCAGGCTGCCGAGTACAGAGGGCCAGGGGAGGGGCTGCCCCCCACCTGCGTCGCGTTTTCGGGGTACATCTGCAGCACCGCTCGCGCGCCGCGGGCGAGGCAGGCGTACAGCGACTCGAAGAAGCGGCGCATGCGCTTTCGAGGGTCCGCCTTGCTGCTGTCCTGCACCGGGGCAGTTTGACTTCATCCGGCTGTAACTGCCTCTCATCCAACTGTAACTGCCACTCGAGCGCTGGCAAAGGCATGACAGGAGGGAAGGAGCCCGGTGCAGTCTGTGCTGCTCTCAGCAACCTGGGCCTGACTGGACCGCTGGAGTCAGACAGGGGTGGATGAGGGGCGGACAGCGTTGCAGAGCCACTGGATGGCGGAGATGCTGATTGCGCCGTCAAAGACGCCCGCGCGCAGCGGCAGCCCGTGCCCCATGTCGTGCAGGCACAGGTCGCCCTCCACCTCGCGCTCAGCCGCCACATCAAGCATGGCCGCACTGATGTCGAATCCCTGCGGCATGTCGGTTGTCTCAGCACACGCTCGCAGCAACCGGGCCAGGTTCTAGGCTCCAAACCATGGAAGACCAAGACGCGAGCACGCTCAATGCTAAGAGGACCACAGAAAGGGCAGAGGGCCTGGACTGGGCAGGGACGCACCACCCAGGCATGGCCGGCCTCCGTGAGCGCCTCACCAGACAGGCCCGAGCCGCAGCCGAGGTCTAGCAGCAGGCGCGGCGTGTCGTCGTCCGGCAGCGCCAGGAGCTCCAGCGCGCGGTTCGTCAGCGTCTCCTGCACGCCAGGCACGCAGTGAAAAGGTGGCATGCACCTTTTCGTGCTGCTGCTGCTCTAAACGAGGCATGTGGCCAATTTGGGCGGACTGCACGCACCTGGATGTTGACCATGCGCGAGTTTGTCGTGTACTTGCGCGCCTCCTCCTCGTTGTAGAACACCTCCGGCGGATTGGTGTGCTCGGGCCGCTCGCCCTTGCCCATGGCGTCGCTTCGGCGGCAGCCAACCGTATGCTGGGCTACGCTAGGTTTCTTTCGACTTTACCGGAATCAGCTAGGCTGCGCTGCACCGTGCGCGGTTCCGACGCCGCGGCCGCCGCTGGGTGCAATCGAGACGTGCTGCTGCTAGCGGTCTGCCGATATGCTTGACGAGTTGCTGAAAGTGATTGCCTTTCGCAGTGCTAGTCGCAGGATTGGTCGCCTCGCAGCATGCTGCTGGTGGCCGCTGCAGGGCTTGCTCGCAAGGGCCGCAACCCGCAGCTTCCAGCGTGCATTTTTCGATCTAGAGGACCACAAGTCGCATCCAGTCAGCTTCACTCGCGACAAAAGGCCATCCGCGCCTGCTACCCACCGGACCGGCCTCCCGCGAGCCGCTTGGTGGCCGGCATCTCCCCGTGCGAGGGCACAGCGGCCGTCGCAGGCAGTGCACAGCCTTCGGCAGGTGCGAGAGGGTGCATACTACCTCCTGGCCAGTCGTGTTCCAAGCGCTGGGCCAGCAGAGCCTCAGGGACACCCCCGCAATCAGCGGCTGGGCTGGAACGGGACTGGCTTCCCACGCCGGTCGTGCGCGGTCTGGGACGATGCGCTGCTTGCCCTTTCACTGCGTCGATCTCCCGAGACTCGCCCCCTTGCGGCGCGTCGGCCTGTGCTGGGCCTGCCCCGGCTGGGGAGTGACCTGGGCGCCAGATAGACTCCCGCCCGGCAGTTCCTGCACGGACTGGCTTGCCTTCGAGCCGCTGCCCGGACGAGCAGGGAGTCGAGCCGTCTGAGGAGAGCGCCGTGCTGGTCGCAGGAGGGCCCGAGCCCCGCAGGGGGCAGCGTCAGCCATGTTCAAGAAGATGTTTGGCGGCGGGTCGGGCGGTGGCGGCGGCGGTCGCGCCGGCAAGCCCGGCCAGCTGTCAGAGGCGTCCACGCAGCGGACCGTCAATGCAGTGCAGGAGCTCGGCCAGGCCCGTCCCGGCCCCACTGCCACAGGACCAGTTGCAGCGTCACAGGCTACAGGTGTGGTCTGGAGACTCACCGGCTCGTTCGCTCGCTTGCAGGCGGAGGAGCTGCTGGTGAAGCGGCGGGACCTGCTGGAAAAGAAGATCGCGATAGAGCTGCAGCGCGCCAAGGACATGAGTGCCGCGAAGAACAAACGAGGCACGCCCCCCCCTGCCACTCCCGCACAGCTGCACATCCCACAGCCGCTCTCGCGGTCCTGCTGCTCCAGTCCGCAAGTGCAGCCCAGCACTGCACCGCCTTCCCAGCCACACAGCCGCGGCTCGCCGCGCCTCGCCATTCCCGTTCCCTGCCAGCAGTCCTGCTACCGCCAGATGCACCCTGCTCACACCCCCCCAGAGCCTCACAGCCGCCCCTCACCGCGCGCCCCGCCCCGGGCGTAGGCGCGCTGGCGGCGCTGAAGAAGAAGAAGCTGCTGGAGAACCAGCTGGAGTCGCTGGACAACAGCATCTCGCGCCTGAACGAGCAGCAGGGCATGCTGGAGGAGCAGCGCGCGCAGATCGTGCAGCTGCAGGCGATGAAGCACGCGGCGCAGGCGAGCAAGCAGACGATGGCGGAGCTCGACATCACGAGCGTCGACAAGATCCTGGACGAGATCAACGAGCAGGCGGACCAGATGGCGCAGATCCAGGACGCGATGGCGCAGCCGATGGGCAACGCGGCCGCCGTCGACGAGGACGAGCTGCTGTCCGAGCTGCAGGCGTGGCGACCTCCCTGCACGCTGGGAGGCTAAGGAGGGGAAGGGCCGGGATGTCTTTCTGCTTGCAGCAGGCGCCAGACATCACCAGGGTGGCAGAACAGCGCAAGGCTCAGGGGCAGGTGAACGGAGACGGCAGCCGTCCGAGCTGCTTGCGGGCCAGCTGCCTCTGGCGATTCGGGTTGAGGGAATGACAGGGCGGCGGAACCGCACAGGGGGTGGAAAAACGGCTCGGGAAATGGGAGAACATTGTGGCCTGCCCCTCGCGTTCTGAGACAAGCTGCATGCGCGGCCTCTCTCCACTCGCGTGCTGCTTGATGTCTGGGTGGGAAAGGACAGGGTGGCGGCGGCGGCGGGGGCCACGCGCACATGGGGGATGCTCTCGGCGGCCTGTGGGCAGGAGTCACCTGCCGCTACTGCCTTCCGAGCGCCAAGCAGGGTTGTAGCCCTAAAAACAAGAAAAAACGCCCGGCAGCCCAGCAGTAGCGCCGTGCTGCAGCCCAGCTGCAGTGCCGTGGCCTGGGTCAAAGCCTGCCTGCCCTGCTCCTCAGAAGCAAGCATCGGCTGGGAGCATCACTCCATGCCAGCACAGTGTCTCTCTTACCTGCATAAGCAAGGCTGCCTGCTGACCCGCTGGCAGCTGTGTGGCTGCTGCAGGACATCGAGAGCCAGGCGCTGGACGACCAGCTGCTGGAGCCGGCCCTGGTGCCAAGCACCACCGTTCCCTCCCGCCTGCCCGCAGCCGCGCAGGCCGCCGGCGCCTCCGCCATGCCCAGCGTGCCCGCCTCCCGGGTGCGCCGCCCCCCCTGCAGCCCTCGCCTGCCCAAGCCCAGCCGGCTCTGCTGCCAGGCACCCTCGCTGCCTGCATGCTCTGGGCCGCTTCCAGCTGACGGCCGATGCAACAGCAGGGCCGCATAACGGCGCTGACTCGTCGGGGGCGACTGCAGGTGCCTGCAAAGCCGGCCAAGACGCCCGAGGAGCTCGAACTGGAGCAGCTGGAGGCAGAGATGGCCTCTTAGAGGCGCCGGCGGCAGGGTGGGCCTGGGATGTGGACGGCCCGGTGCCGAGATAGTGACCCTTGCTTGCTTGGCGCATGCAGCAGCCACAGGAAGGGCTGCCTCTTGCCAGGCCATGCGGCCCATGGCAGACCGGGCGCCTGTTGTTGCGGGCAGGAGGGTGACTCATGCGAGCGCCAGCAGGACCAGAGTTGCGAGTGTACACTAGCAGAAGAGGAGCTGCAGGCGGCTGCGCTGCGCCGCGTGCTGCAGCCCTGTCACGGCTGGGCATGCCCATGTGAGCCTGCTGGGCGCTGCGATGTCACCGCACGCATGGGGTTCCTGTGCAGCTGCACACAAAGGCAGCACAGGAGCTAGGGCGGGCCCACATGACAGTGCTACGGATTGAGTTCAGTGATGCAGGCGAGCATCAGGAGTGACCAAGAAAACGCAAAAGCGGGCCAGCAGCAAAGGCATTCAGGATCAAACAGGAGCCCGCGTCGCATGCGCCGGCTTGCGGCCTCGCCGCTTCCTTGTGTTTGCTTGAGGGACGGGTTCGCCAGGCTGGCCAGCAGCAGGAGCAGCCTGCGTCCGCTGCCGCTTTGCCACCACCCGCCCGGCCACAGCCTCCGCCGGCTTCCCGACAGCTGCCCCGCCTGCCGGCCCTCGCTCCGCTGCCCCCGAGTGCTCACCCCCACTGCCTGCTTTCGGCTGCACAACTGCACCCCCTGCCCGCTGCTCTGCCGCTTTCAGGTCTACGGCTGCAGGTGCCGCCGCCTGCTCTGCTTCTGCCGCCGGCCGCTGCGCTGCAGGCGACGCCTCGATGGCAGGAGGCGCCGCCGCTGCTGGCCGAGCGGCGTCTTTCGCCCGCGCGGTGCGTGCCAGGCCGTCCGCCTGCAGCAGCTGCAGCCCGCGGCTGGCGACCGTCTTCTCCGTGAGGCCGGCGAACCAGGGGAATCGGCGCGCCAGCGCCAGCAGCGCCTTGCGCGCCTGCGCGCACGGCCGCCGCAGCGTTTTGGGCGCGACGCGGAAGAGCCCGGCGACGCGTTCGTCCGTGCAGTGCGCCACCTGCGCCGCCGGCCCCCCCCTGCTGGCTCGAGCCCGAGACGGTCCCAGAGGAGCTGCGCACAGCTGGGCGGGGGCGGGGCCGCGCCTGCAGGGCCTCGCAGGCGAGCCGGAAGGCGCACGCGGCCAGGCAGAGCGGGCTCGGCAGGCCGCCGCTGAAGGCGAGCGTCTGCAGCCAGGCCAGGAAGCTGCGGGCGGCGTGCAGGACCTCCCCCTGCGGCCGGCAGGGCCGCTGCGGCGCCTCAGCCGCTCTTCAGCTTCCCTCTGCTACTAGAAAGCGGCTGCTGCCCCCCGAGCGAAGAGCCCGGCGGGAGAGAAGTCGCAGCGATGCCTTCGCCTTGCCCTTTGCACGCGAGGCGCTCGGTTGCTGGCAGCGGCGGGCGTGCCCGGCTGGGGTGGTGCTCCAGCAGGCGCCAGGCGGCCCAGGCGAGGTAGGCGGCCGGCTCGGGCGCCGGCAGCTGCAGCTGTGTCTCGGCGACCAGCCGCTTGAGCACGGCGCCGAGGGAGAAGCGGCTGCAGCCGAGCGCGTCCGCGGCGTCCGCCAGCAGCAGCGGCAGGCCCTCCTCGCGGGCCGCCACGCAGGCGGCGGCCGCCGCCAGCGCGTGGCCCACGATCGGCGGGCTGCCGGGCGCCTGGCGCGCTCGGGCGAGGCGGCAGATGTCCGCGACGCGAGCCGGCAGGTGGCGCTGCTGCAGCTGCAGCGCCGCCAGCGAGCGGGCGATCTCGCGCTCCAGCGCGCGCTGCGGGCGTGTCGAGGCGCTCAGTGCCGCCCAGGCGGCCTGCTCTCGGCGAGGGCGGCTGGCGGAGGGGGCACCTTTTTGTCCAGCGCAGCTCTGGAGCTGGAGCCCGGCGCGACGCCTGCGGTTTGTGGGAGGGCGAGTGAGATCTCCTCGGGCTCAGATAGCCCAGGAAGGCGAGGGGTGGGAGGGATGTGCGGATGTGCCTGCGAATGCCTCGCCATGCAGATCGGTGATGAGCCGGCCATCCAGCGTGGCGTTGGGCCCCGCCACGAAGGCGTCGATCACATTGCCACACGCCGTGCAGACGGCGCCAGCGCTGCCGTATTCGACATCAGTGCCACCGCAGCGCCCGCAGATTTCCATCGAGCCGCCACTTGGAGTTGTCAGCGCGGCACCGTACGATTCATGGCCTCACAGCTCCTTTCTGAGCAGGTCCTTCTCTCGGGTTGTCGCCCATGGCCATGCCAAATCGCGCAGAGGCGTAGGGTCTCGGGATTCGGCTTGCAAGGCGCAGCGCCTTCGACTTTTCGGCGCCATCGCGCGCGTCGTGCCCTGCTCTGCTCCTGCTCTGCTCCCGGCTATGGCGGGGACGCCGGGGACACGGAAACCGTGCGCGCCCACCACTGACCCGAAGCGCGTTCGGCGCCAGACACGTTGCCCATGCCCCGGTTTGACGTGCGCGCCGCCCGCGCAGGTACCGCATAAGCAAGCCGAGGGAAAAATGGACCCCGGCCGAGCATGAACGCTTCGTGAACGCCATCAACCAGTGCGGCCCCGGCCTCTCGAGGGCGCGCGCGTCATGGGGGGGTGGCCGGAGCGCCTGGGGCGCGCGCGCGCCGACTGCGGATCTGGCGGGCACTGAGGGGACTTCTGCGGACGTGCGCGCAGGCACGGACGCAATTGGAAGAGGATCGTGCAGGAGGTGGGGACGCGCACCGTCGCTCAGGTACGTCCGGCTCTCAGCCTGCTGCCTGCCGGGAACTGGTGGCTGGAGGCCTGTTTGGGGCTTGGCTTGCCATGCCTGGCTGCGCCGCGCCGCCGGGGACGGCCCAGCGACGCCTGCGGAGGCGGTCGTGGCGCCCAGGGTCTTCGCCCCAGCTGCATCGCGCGGGCTGCCCGACATGCCGAGGCGGAGAGGAGTGCGGCGGGGACTGTGGGCTATTTGGGAATGCCCTCACGCGCTCTTGGACGGCTGCGCGCCCATTTTGGCCCTGCGGAGCTGGGACCGACATGCCAACGGTCGCTGGGGGCAGTCGGAGGCGAGCCTAGTGGCCGTTGGCCATTGGCAAAGGGGATCATGCAGCTAGAACGGGCGGGATTGAGCGGGGGCGACGGGCCTGCGGCGCTGAGCGCACCCCGGCGAGCGGGCCGGTCGTCGATCGGATTCGAGAATCTGCCCTGGCGTGCGCGCAGGTCCGGAGTCATGCGCAAAAGTACTTCCTGAAGCTCGAGAAGGCGGGCGCGACGGAGGAGGTGCCGCCCGCGCGCGCCAAGCGGCCCAGCGCAAAGCCGTACCCGATCAAATCGGGTGCCGGCGAGAGCAGCCGCTCGAGCCAGTCGGCCGCGCCGCCGGAGCGCAAAAAGCTGCGGCGAACCGAGCGCACCAGCACGCGGCCCGTGCGCAAGGACTTTACGTTCCTGGACGACGACTCGCCGCCGCTGTCCACCGACGGCGGCAACACCAGCGACAGCATAGCGCTGCTGCAGGGCGCCGACGCCGAAGGTGCGGCCTGCAGCCTAGTCAGGTGCCCCGTGCCGGTGTGCTGGCAGAGGGCAACTGCTGAAATGTCGGCGTGGCGGGAAGCAGGCAAAAACAGCAACGGCAGCGGCCAGTCGAGCGCCCGGGAGAGCGCGCTGTCGACGGCCGACCTCGACTACGCCAACCTGGGCATGCCCGCCCAGGCCGGCGTCGGCCGCTTCCTGCCCGAGGCCACCGTGGTGCGGCTCCTTCCTGGCAAACCTGTCGGGGGCCGGTGGGCTGGTGACCTTTGCCTGCCCGCTTCCCCTCACTGACACATCCGCAATTCTGCCCGCCTGCAGCTCCAGGGCGCCGGCGGCGACATGCAGGGCGCCGGCGGCGGCGAGAAGAGCGACCCGACTGATGCCTCGTCAGGCGCCGGCGCGGTCGCGGGCGGCGCCGCCGGCAGCGCGACGGACGCGCCGAATTACGGCGAGCTGTACGACGTCGTCGGCAAACTGTACACCAACCCGCACGGCTCCAATCACGAGCACCTCATGCAGCAGCTGGGGACAACGCAGCGGTGCGGCCCCGCCCCCCGGCTGCCTGGGGCTGGCTGCTGTGCGCTGCCGTGTTCTTGCTGGGCCCCATTTTGGAGGTGTCATGCAGCTGCATGTCGCGTTCGCGCTGCCCCTACTGCGCCGTCAGTTGCGACCCCGCTTGACGCCGCCAGCTCGCGCCGCCAGTTCGCGCCGCCCTTGCCGCAACCCTTACACATGCCGCTGCGGCCGCAGGGAGGAGCTGGCGCACATGCTGGACCAGCTGACGGGAGAGATGCGCGAGTCGGTGCACGACGAGCAGCAGGCCGCCGCCGCCGCCGCACAGCCGCCGCCGCTCAGCCAGTCCGTCTTCGACATGTCGGGCAGCATCCCGCTGCTGCCAGGCCCCGGCGGCCCCGGCGGGCTCGACGGCGAGAGCGGCGGCTACGACGGCCTGCCGACGTCAGTGCCGCCTGACGTCCCCATGGACCAGGGCGCGACGCACGGCACCGGCCTGCTGCAGCCGCACGAGTCTGACGGCACGCCGCCCCTCCCTCCTCCCTACCGTCGCACCCGCGCTGCATGTCTGGCACGATGGCGCGTGCATGTGATGGCCTTTCCAGGACGCTTGTGCACACGGCCTTGCCATGAGGATGTCAAGTGCGGCGTTGCCCAGCAGCCCGCCGCCCGCGCTGCACAACAGCCAGCCTGCGAAAGGACGTTGTGGCCCAAGCAAATGCGCTGACTCGGCTGCGTCGAGCCGCAGACTTTGAGGGCGGCGACTGGCGGCTGAGCGGCGACCTGAAGAGCCTGCTGGCGCCTGCGCCCGAGTACAACAACCTGCCGCAGCTGATCGACACAAAGGGCATGTTCGATTACTGATGCGCGGGCGGCGGCGGGGCCCTCGAGGCCCGAGCGCGACCGGTCAGGAACGACACTCTAGGCAGCTGTGTGGACAGCCTCGCGTTGCGCAGCGCGAGCAGGACGCAACCCCAGGGAGGTCGCGAGGAGAGAGGAGCGAGGCTAAGAGGAGGGGCGAGTGAGAGCAGCGTTAGGAGAGGCCCGCGCGAGAGCAGCCGCGATTTTGCAGGCTAGGACCGTCCCGGCGCCCGGGGAGAGGGGGGGGGAGGGAGAGGCTTCCCCACCCACGACAGGAGCCGCCATCCCCCAGTGAGAGTAGACTGCCGGCTGGTCGCGGCCGAGCGTGTGTGCGAGTTGACAGCCGGGCAGCGGCCACCTGGGCCGCCGCCCCCAAGAGCTACTGCAGCCCCCGCGCTGGATTTGCCGGCCCGCCCCGCCCATCAGGCGGGGCTCCGGGCGGCGTACGCACCCCCCACAGGCCCGGCCTAGAGAAAGACGACACGAGTGGGCGGGGGGTGCCCGCCTTTTCCCCAACAACAACAATTGCCGAAACCTGAATTCTTGCTGCGCCGGCGCGCCTTTGCTGCCTATGCATTGCCGCCCCCACGCGCGCGCGCCGCCGCCCCTCCGAGAGGAGTCACGGGGCCGGCGTGCCGCCGGGCGGCATGGAACCCAATGCAAGCCCGTGCCAGCCTGTCGTCGCCAGCCGCGGCTTGCTGCCCGCCGCCGACGCACCCGCTGCTCCCCCCCCCGGGGCTCGTGTGTGCGGCGGCGGGACGCAAGTCGGCGCGGACAAAAAAAAGAGTCGTGCCTGTCCCCTGCCGGCGGCCGCGGTTGCCAGGCGACCCAAAGCAGGAGGTTTGCATACATCCTGCCCACCTCCCCGCAGCCAGAGCGGGGGGAGTTCTCACCCCTAATGTGAGTGCGCGTTTCCCAGCATGTCTGCGCCCCCACACCTGTCCCTGTTTGCCAGCCCAGTTTTCGGCGCGCACCCACTGCTGCTGCTGCTGCTGCTGCTGCTGTTGATCAGATGTAGGCCCCCG
This sequence comes from Trebouxiophyceae sp. KSI-1, assembly GCA_003568905.1. Lineage (NCBI taxonomy): Eukaryota > Viridiplantae > Chlorophyta > Trebouxiophyceae > Trebouxiophyceae sp. KSI-1. The sequence goes on along the minus strand of BHFV01000033.1, from coordinate 68,341 downwards.
TCCGTTTTTGCCGCGAGGTGACTGCAATGTGACCGGGGGATGTGACAGCAGAGACGCCAGCCTGGCACTCCCCGCCAAGTGAACACTCTGCACGCCTTCACAGGCACTGCCCCACCAGCACATGCAGCTGGCTGTTGCCAGAGGCGCGTGACGCAAGCTGAGCCGCGGCAGCAGCCAGGCGTCGCACGGCAAGCAAGCAGGCGGGCCCAGGCCAGAGTGGTGCGGCAGGCTATGCGGGGGTCGCGTCCGCGGGCTGCTCGGGTGCGTGCCAGTGCTTGGCAAAGGTCTGGGAGATGAGCAGCGGCAGCACGAGCGCCGCGTCGGCGTACACCTTGACGGGCGCCGCGTCCGTGCGGATCTTGCCCCACGAGACGGCCTCGTCCGGGTCCGCGCCGCTGTCGGAGCAGTCGAACGGCTGCGCGGTGTTGACAAACACCGAGAAGTCGGCGCCGTTGCGGAACAGGTTGGCGTTGCAGATGTGGTGCTTTGCGACGCCTGCGCAGAGGGATGCAGTGGGCGATGCATCAGCTTCTGGGCTCGCCTGGCTTGGCCTCCTTGCCGGCAGGCTGCTTTGGCTGCCAGCATGCGGCCGTTTTGTAGCCTGGGGCGTCCCTGCCGCCTGCCCAGGCATCTGCCAGGCAAGCTGTTTGCGCGCCCGGCTCGGCTGCTCGGGCCTCGGCGAGTGGGAAGCTGGGGAGCGCACCGCCGCCGAGGATGAGCATGCCGGTCTTGCGGGGCGCCGCCCTGATGGCCTCGTCGTTCATGGCCCGGATGTCGGCCACCAGGTCCAGGATGAGGCCCGGGTGCCGGTAGCTGTGGAAGAAGAGCATGTCCCCGATGGAGCCGTCCGTCAGGGCGGGGCTGTAGATGGGGATGCCGTGCTTCCAGGCCCAGTAGAGGATGCTGTCCTCGCTGGCGATCTCCTTGCCGAGGCGCGCGATCATCTGCGCGCGTTTTCCCGCGCCCATTTTTTCAAATTCCCGCCTTTTTTAAAAAACGCTGAAGCTCGCATTCGGATCCGCATCTTGGCGCCATAACTGCCTTGCCTCTGAAACTGACAATGGGAGCTGCGTCCCTTGCGCCTCAGGCAGCGCCTCAGCTGGCGGCTGTGCCCACGCCCTTTCCTTGCCGCTGCCCGCAAGAGGCGTTTTCCGTACCTTGCTGGGCGTCCAGTGCGCCCCCTGCGTCTGCTGCTCGGCCAGCATCGCGTCCAAGATCGGCATGATCCAGTCCTCAAAGAGGCAGTAGTTGCGATTCGGGACCAGCATGTTGCCGATGCGGTTCATGCCCTTCCGCCGCAGCTCCGCCCCCTTCAGGTAGTACTCCCCCAGGTAGGTCGGCGCCAGGCACTGCCAGATCAGCAGTTCCAGGAACCCTCAGCACACGCTGCTGCTGCTGCTGCATCGGTGGCTTGCTGGTGTCAGGGCGCCTCTTGCAGCGGCTGACTAGGCGCTGAGTTTCAGGCGTTTTTAGCAGCGGCAAAGCACCCAAAGCTCGGCGCGCGAGGCTGCAAACTTTTCGCAACTCAGGCACCCTCAGGCGAATTGACTTGATCTTGACCAATGCAGAGCACCGAGGGGTAGAACGGGATCGTGTCCACACCTTGATGAGGTCCTCCTCTATGCCGCCCGCACTGCTCACGATCACATCCACCATCCGGTGCTTGACCAGCCACTTGATCTGCTCCCGCGCGCCCGCGCTCACCAGGTTGCTCGTGTAGCCCAGGAACACCTTGGCGCGGGTGCGCTGTCGCACGGCAGGGTCGCGCCACTCGCCCTCGGCATCTGGCGGCGTCGGCTCGTCGCTCAGCCGCCACCGGATCTGCACGTCAAGGTTGGTAGTGAACACTTCTGACACTGCAAGGACCATCACAACATAAGCATGGAATGATAACGTACCATGCGGTTGACCTCATTGACGGCGCGCCCCAGGGCAGTGGCCTGGATGCCAGAGTGCAGCATGGCACCCATGATGCCGTCTAGGCTACAGCCGTTGTCAAAGTCCCATCCGCGCACGATCACAGCATCCGGTGGAGCCTCTCCAGAGCTGGTAAGCACCGCCTGCAGGAGCGACAGGCTCGCTCGCTTTGTTGGAGAGAGAGGAGGAACCATGCCTCACTGCAACACTCAACCTGCGAAGGGCCACGGCGTCGTGAGCGGCATGGCTGTTCATTGCGTCTAGTTTATGACCATGCCTGCTGGGCTGCCGTCGGCACATCGGCCGGGCTGTCGCCACTCCGTTCCGTGGCGGCCGCCTGCATGCCCGCGATCCGGCTGCTGCAGCTATGAAGCGTGGTGGGCCTTGACAGTTTCAGAAAGCTGGTCTATCTATTGCAGGCTCGGCAACAGCAGGACGCAAAAGGTCCCGTGCAAACGCCGCGAGAGGTTCCGACACGAGTAGCAAGTTTGGCTCAACTGGCTTGTGTGCGATACCGTGAATAGCAACCGCTCATGGCGGTGACGGTACTCATCGATTGATCAGGAATGCCGGCGTCCAGACACTGACGTGGTGGGCATCAGCGCTCAAATGGAGTGGAATGCTGTCGCACGAGAGGACCAGGCGCTCCAGCAGGCTGCCAGGCCGCTGTTCTATGACAAATCGCTTGTGTACACCTCCAGCAACCAGGCTGCGGCCTCTGGACAAGGTGTGCCTGCTTCACACTGCATGCCTCAGCATGCTCCCACCCTCTCCCAGGGAGCATGCTGGAGCAAGCAAGAAAGCACATATGCTCACCTGATGATATGATGCGATGTGAAGACGTTATTTGAAACCATGCCTTGCCCTCACCTGGCGCCGGCTTTTGACGCAAGTGCAGTTGCCTTGAGCAGCAAGGCTTGCCTGTGATGCAGCCGCAGATGGCGGAGCCGAGGGGCAGCTGGCGATGTTCGCTTCTCCAGACGGCCGGCTGCTGGCCGTCAGCCTCGCGGACACACCGGCGGTGTACCTCTTCGAGAGGCAGCCGGTGGGCAAGGCCGAGACGCCGGCGGTCGTTTTCGACCCCAGAGTCGACGCGCAGCAGCCGGTCGCGAGCGATGAATCTGCGGTCGCACTGGCATGGAGCGCAGACAGCAGCCGTCTGGCCCTGGGCACCAGCGGCGGCTGCGTCTGCCTGCTGACTCGGTGCGCAGCCGCTCTCTTACCCTCCACACATGAAGCACTGCCTGTTTTGGGCATGCGCCTGAGCGCCGGTGCCCTGCAACGGCAGGGAAGGCAGCCTGCTGGCGGAGTGCGGCCCCAAGCCGCTGGGCAGGCGGGCCCTCGCAGACTTGACTTTCCACGGCGACTCCCTCTTCCTGCTGTCACACCGGGGGCGCCTGTTCCGCTGGGCCCAGCGCCAGGCGGCCCCGCAGCAGCTCGCCGCGCTGCCGCGGGTGAGGCGGCCTCTGCACAGCCACCCGCTGCCTCTGACACTGCCAGGAGCCGCTCGTGGCTCATCAGGGGAAGGCCGCATGCAGGGGCACGGCGCGGCGCGCTGCCTGGCGTCTGACCCCAGGGCCGAGGAGCTGCTGGTGGTGGGGGAGGCAGCGGAGGGCCTGTGCTGCTCCGGCTGGGCCGTCCCGCACACAGGCCCCGCGCAGCTGCGCTGGCAGTGCGGGCGGCTGCCGAGCCGCTGGCTCGGCTGGGGCGGCGGCGCCGCGAGCGGCTCCCGGCTGAGCGCGAGGCTGTCGGCCGACGGCACCTGGCTGGCTGTGGCGGGTGCCGGCAGGCAGACACGGCTCTTCCGTTTGGAGGCGAGCCGCTGCTCCTGCCGTGACGTTGCGGGCGGCCCTGCGGCTTCTGTGCGAGGCCAGCAGAGTGACATGCCGAGGGCTGGGCGGCCTGGCAGCCGGGCGGCTGAGGCCCCGCGCTGCTGCGGCGCAGGCGCTCAGGCGCGGCGGCCAGGAGCCGGCCCACCTGCTGCCCGAGGCGGCCGCCATCGACTGGTGGGACGGCAGCCGGCTGGCGGCGGCCGGCGCGGGGGAGGCGCGGGTCATCGCAGCGGCTGAGGGCGGCAGCGCAAACCTGCTGACTCCGGTGCCCACAGGCTTTGCTGGTCGGTCCCGACGCTCCGCTCCAAACCGCTGCCCAAAGAGCTGCTGCAGGCGGCGCCTGCTGCATGCAAGCTATGATGTGAGGCAGCATGTCGCGCCTCTCCCCCTCTCCTGCCTGAAGCTCCTGCCTACAGCCCTGGCAACCCAACGTTGCAGGCGCGGCCGTGGCGTGCCAGGCCGCCTGCGAGGGGCGCCCCCGCCGTCTGCTGCTGGCGCACCGGCAGGAAGGGCAGCCGGGCTGGGCGCTGACCGAACTGGCGGAGAGCTCGCCAGGGGAGAAGCTGCGCCAGCTGCTGGCGGCGCGGCAGTGGGACGCGGCCGCGCTGCTGGCGCAGGCGCACGGGCTGGAGGCGGATCGCGTGCAGAGGCGAGCGTCCCTCCCGCCACTGCCGCTGCCAGTCTGGCTGCTTTCGCCCCCCACAAGAGCGGCAGCGCGGCGGAAGCAGCTCTAGCACGCAGCCGCCCAGCCAGCGGTCAGCAGCAGCGCGTGTTTCCTCGCAAAGCGCCAGCCTGCCGCTTGCGCCATGCGCTCCCAAAGCCGAATCTGTCTGCCGCCCCATGGGCAGCCCAGCCTCCTGGCCACTGCCTCCGGCAGCGCGACCGGCGCCAGATGTTCCCGCAAGCTTGACCCTGGCTTGGTCGGACGCGGCAGGGCGCGCTGGGAGGCGGCGGAGGTGACGCCTGCCAGCCTGGCGGACGCGTGGGCTGCGGTCGGCGACCGGCAGTGGGCCGTCGGCAGCTGCCTTGAGCGGTTGGCGCCCGACGAGGCGGGCCAGCGGCAACTGCTGCAGGCCGGGCTGGAGGAGACCCGCGCGGCCCTGGCGGGCGATCCAGGCACGTTCCATCCTTCCTGCCTTCTTTCACAAAAAAAGCTGTTCAATTTGGAGCTTGTCGGAAGCTCCGTCCCCTCGTGCCGCCCGGCCGCTCGTGTCCATGCCCTCCGGCCTGCTGCTGCTGCCCGGCGGCCACTGCAAAGCAGTGCTGCGGCCGGCACTGCTGCAGCCCTTCTGCGTGCGCAAGCATTGCACCGACGCCCCCAGGCTGGTTGCTGCGAGCCTGCCGGCCACCCGCGCGTGCTGCGCTGCCAGCAGGCCCCCAGGAGCACCTGGCCTGGCTGTGCCTGCGGCTGCGGCTGCTGGATCACCTCGACAGGCTGTCCCTGCTCACGCACACTTTCGGCAGGCAGGCCTCCACCCAAGGCCTGTTGTCCTGACGACGCCTCCGAACCCTGGCCTCAAAACCTAACTCTGCCGCATGCATGCAGGCGTTACAGTGCCGCCGGATTTGCCGAGCTGCGGGACGCCAGCCTGGTGGCCGTCGGCCAGGCGCTGGCAGCCGCCGGCCGGCTGCAGGCCCTCGCCCGCCTGCTGGCCGCCCGCCCCTACTGCCTGGGCGCCCGCCTGCTGGACGTGCTGGCGGGCCTGCCGGAGCTGCTGCCCGCGGCCGAGTGGCTGCCGCTGCTGCGCCAGGCGCGGCCCGCCACGCCTTCCTTGCCCTCTCCCCACCGACCTGCCGAGCCTGAAGCATGTGGGGAGCGGGAGATCGGCCAGACAGGGCGCAGCACGGACGGGCGGTCGCGTCGCAGCTGCTGCCCGGGGCGCTGGCAGCGTCTGAGCCGCAGCTGCGGCTGCAGGAGCTCGGCCGGGAGGCGCCCGCGCTGACTCGGCAGCCGGACGGCTGGGAGAGCGAGGAGGCCGTGGCCGAGCTGGCGGCGGCCGGGGAATTCGCGCTGGCAGCCGCGACGGAGCCGCTCGCCCGCCTGCGCCTCGGCTGGCGGCCGCCCTCCAGGCCGGCGGTACGGCCCCTCCCTTCCTGCTGCCCTCAAGTGTCACTCTTGACGTGGCCTGCATGGGACGCGTTAGGCTGCTCGGCAGGCTGCAACGCCCCAGCCGCCCCTGCTGCGGATCCGCCCCGGGCAAACACCCAGTCACGAATTCCTTCAAGGCCGACAGTCCTGCTGCCTGCCCTGCCAAGCAGCACGGCTGCCTTCGAGCTGCCCTGAACTGCTGAAGCAGTCGCTGCCTCCGCATGATGCTGACTTGCGTTAAGCACGGGTGATGGCTGCCTGCGCCTGTTTGGCGGCCTTCCTGACTTCTCGGGCCCCTGCAGGTCGCTCGCTGGTTCCTGGCCCGAGCGCTGCGCATCGATTCGGTGACCGGCCAGCTGCCGGCAGCGATCGCAGTGCTCGAGGCCGGCCTGCAGCTGTGCCCCGCAGACGAGCCGCTGCAGCAGGCGCTGGCGCGGGCGCGCGAGCTGCTGGCCGCCTCCAATGCAGGCGAGCCGCCGAGGGGCTGTGCCAAGGGTGCCCTCCTGCCGGAGTGGCCGAGTGCTTGAGCTGCGCAAGCCTGAAGCCTGGACTGCCTGAGGGACCATAGTCAAGCTGCTGACTGGGTGCATTGCAGGTCAGGAAGGCCTTGCAGCTGCCAGCTCAGAGACTCAAAAGCCTTGCATCTGCACCTGCCCTCGTCAGGTCTCAGTGCCAGCGGCCACGACAGCCTGTCCAGCCGCTCACGAGGCGGGCACTGCAGGGCAAGGCGGGTCGGCGTGGAGGCTGCAGCTGGAGCCTTACGTCGCGGCAGATGCTCGCGGGCGGCTGCGGCTGCTGCTGGATGGCAGCAGCGAAGCGAGCGCGGCCGCCGACGCGGCGCGCCTACGGGCGGTGCTGGCGCCGCTGCCGGCGCAAGAGCAGGCCGGCAGCCTGGCCGCCCTGCTGGCGAGCGAGGCAGAGGGGCGGCTGCCATGGTGCTGTGGGCTCCTCGAGTACGAGGCGCAAGAGCTGCAGGTGGGCGCCCAGGTGCCGGAGTCGTCGCAATGAGACCCTTGCCTGCGTGTTCACTGAGATGCAAGGAAAACACTTTCTTGCCTTGTTTTCAGAGTGTTTACATACGCGGCTTTGGCCCCACAGCCGCAGAGGCATTGCGCATGCCAGCTTGTGCTTGTTTGCGTTTGCAGGCCTTCCCAAGCGCGGACGCCCTGGCAGAGGCCGCGCTCGCCTGCCTCGACGCCTGCCAGGCGACAGACCAGTGGCCGCTACTGGCTCGGGCCGCCGCGGCCGCAGCAGCCGCACTCGGCAGCGCGCAGCCGGCTGCCGGCGACGGCTGGGAGGAGGGCTGGGAGGCGGAGGAGCCGGCGCCTTCGCCGCTCCTGTCACGAGTCCAGCAGGTCCCTCCTTTCTCACACAGCAGGCGGCAGCTGCTGTTCCTGGCATGTCCTGCTGGCAGCGCTGGCGCCTGTGGGCGGCAGAGCAGGCCCCCTGGGCTGCTTCCCTGCCAAGAGATTGCCTTCACACTCGCCCGATTGCCGCACCTCTTTCAGTCTGCCTGCAGCTGCGACGGAACGCCTGCCCCAGAACTCGCAACGAATTGGTGCTGTGAAAGCCTCTCACATGCCTGCTGCCGGCCGCAGGCACAGCAGGTCGTCCAGGGCGGGCAGCTGCTGGCGGAGATGGGCGCGCCGCTCGCGTTTGCGCAGCTGGCGGCCGCCGACCGGGAGGCGGCGCTGGGCACGCTGAGGCCGCTGCTGGGCCGCCTCGCGCGCAGCCACCCGCCAGAGTCCAGGTGTCCTGCTCTTGCTGTCGCTGCCCACCCTAGCAGCCAGCTGCAGAGGCCCAGCTCATTCAGTCTGCTGCTGATTGTGCCTGGAACTGCCGCAAGCCTTGCTCGGCTGTCCAACACCAGAGTGTCTGCTCCTTCTGCAGCCTCCTACAGCAGACCTCCCTCCCGAGACTGCAGGCTGCCTGCTGCCGTTGCCCAGGACCGCAGGGACTGCCTTGACTCAGGATGTTCCTGGTCGCGATCGGCCGCAGGTGGACAGAGACGTGGCAGCGCCTGCGGCGGCTGCAGGAGACCGCATGGCGCTGCCTGAGCAGCCTGGAGCTGCTGCTGGAGCTGTGCCGCGCTCTGCTGTCTGCCGGGCAGTGGCGCCTCGCCCGCTCCTACCTCACCGGCAGCGGCTCCACGCCCATCCCGCCCGAGGCAGCCCAGGAGCTGGTCGTCAGCGCCGCCCGAGAGTACCTGTATGCGGCCGCATCTCTCGATGCTCCGGAGGTGGCACAGGTGCCTGCCGGCAGCCGCCTGACTGGTCCCTGGGTACCCCTGCTTGGCTGCTCCTTGAAGCTGGGCGGATGCTGCTGAGTGAAAGCAGGAGCTATCATGAGTGCCCTCGGGCGTCTGCTGCTTCTTTTGCCTGCTCCTGAGGAGTGCGGCAAGCAAAAAGGACATGCAAGGGGCGTCCTGCTCAGCAGGTTGTGTTGCAGTGAACAGTGCAGGGGCAATCAAAGGGAGCCGATGTGCTGCAGGCGCAGAAGTGCCTGGGTGTGCTGCCCGGCAATGCCGCGGTCGAGGCGGAGGCAGCAGCCATCAAGGGCCTGCTGGCAGCTCGCGACCTGGGCGTGGACATGCCGCCGCTGCAGCTGCGCCAGGCAAGCCGACGCTCCCAGATGGCGGCCACGGCCAGCCAAGTGGCGCTGCAGTGGCTGCTCAATCCGCAATGAGCGTGCCTTTGGTTGCACGCGCATTCGGAAATGAACCGCCCGCCGGGGTGACAGGTCGGCGACGGGATGGCGATCGTCCAGGCGGTGCTTGACGCGCGGCCGGGCGCGTACACTGAGCGCGAGGCGCTCGTGTCGCTCGCGCGCCAGCTCGGCGTGCTCGGCGGCGGCGAGGCGCTCGGGCTGCGGATCGCGGGCGCGGCGCTGCGCGAGGGCGACTCGACCGCGGCGCTCGCCGAGTGCCTGGCGCTGCTGCGCGCGGGCCACCAGCCCGCCTGGCAGCTGGCCGCGCAGCTGGCCGCGCTGACGCAGACCGCGGAGCTGCCGCCCGCCGACGCGAGAGACCTGCTGGGTTTCGCGCTCGCGCACTGCCCCGCCGACGAGGTTTCCACGCCGCCGCTATCGAATCGTGTAGCTCTGCCGCTTGCGGTATGCTTATGCCGCGTGTTTTGCAGCTGCTGCTGACCCACCCGGCACGCACGCAGGCCCCAGCGCTGCTGCAACTGTGGCACGAGGCGCTATGGCAGGAGGCCGGGCCTGGCGCTGCAGAGGAGGCTGTCCTGGATGCGATTGCTCACAAGGAGCTGGGCGCGGGCCAGCTGCCATACTTTGGCGATGCTGCCCTGGCTGTGCACATCCTGCTGCAGGCGCAAGCTCTACTCCTGCTTGTCTTGAACGATCACAGCCTCAATCACAGGCTGAGCTTCGTTGCATTGGCTGACAGGCTGGCGAGCAGAGCGGCCCGCTGCTGGAGCGCTGCCTGCATGCGGTAGGCGAAGACCCTGCCGCCGCCCGCCGCCTGATGCTGCTCGGCCTGCACATCGCCGCATTCCAGGCCAGCCCCTTCATGCCGCCTGTCCCATCGCTGTCTCCTGGCTCATGGGGATGGCTTTGAGACAAAGCGAGCGATGCGCGGCAGGCGCTGAAGGCCTCGGGCGGCTCAGCCGAAGAGGCCGAGGCGCGCCTGCGCCAGCCGCCCTGGCAACTGCACGCAGCGGCGGCTGAGCTGGCGGCGGAGGCTCTGCCTGCAGCCGCTGGCAAAGCCAGGCTGGCGGCGCTGCAATGGGGCCGCCGGCTGTCTGAAGCCGATGACGAGAGGCGCATGGATGCCTGGCTGCGGGCGGCGGGTGACGGCGCGGCGGGCGGCGGCGCGGGCTCGCGCCAGGCGGCGCTGCTGCAGGTGTGGGCGCCGCCACCTGCATGCCTGCCTGTCCATGCTGACCGGCCTGCTGGCAGCAGGCGGCTGGATGCACTGCCCCTCCTGCATATGTTCATGTCCGCCGTGGGGCTAGCAGTCTCCACAACTGGGCCAGTCAGTCTCACACCATATCAAGGGGACGCATGCTGTCATTTGTGGCTGCACCTCGTGGCGCTCTGGAGTGCATGCCCAAGGGCCTGCCTCTGCCGCTGCAGGCAGCCGAGGCCGCAGGCAAGTCTGGTCCCGGCGGCGAGCGGCAGCTGCGGCAGGCGCTGGCCCTGGCGGATCGCCACGGCTGCGCCGCGGCGCCGTTGCGGCTTGCCTTTCTTCGCGGCCTGCTTCTCGGCGACGGCGAGGCAGAGGCGGCCCTCGAGGCCGCTGCGGCGCCACACATCGACTGGTTGGCAGCCAACAGCCAGGTGGGCCTCTCGCCTGCTGGCATGGGAGGCTGCGGCTAAGACATGTCATGCTCATGAAAGTCTTTGGCTTGGCAGTGCTGAACGCGTCTCTGGTTGACCACTGATCAGGCTGGGCTGTGTTGCAGGGCGCGTCCGTGGGCCAGCAGCTGCACGCTGAGCTGTGGCCAGCGATGGAAGGCTCGCGCCACGCCCGCTGCGCTGCTTGCCTGCGCCTGCTGGCGCGCGGCTGCGACCCGCCCGCGGCCAGCGTGCTGTCGGCCGCTGCAGCCTTCGCAGCGGCCTGCAGCAGCACGGCGCCCGGCCTCGACTGCAAGCTGGTCTTGGAGCAGCTCGTTGCGGCGGCGCTGGGCCTGCCTGGCGGCCGCGCGTCCGAGGCGCTGCCAGCCGCGGTCGGCACACATGTGCCTGCGGAGGCAGCGCCGGCCTTCTGCGCCAGCCTGGCTGAGCTGGCAGAGGCAGGCGGTGCGACTGCAGCGCTGCCGACAGCCTCACAGGCCGCGCTGTGGGCGTTCTGCGGGCAGCTCGGCCGCGACGGGGCGGGCGGCGCGGAGGAGCGCTGGGAGCGCGCCCGGGAGCTGCTGCCGCTGATGGAAGGGCCGCAGGCGCGTGCCCCTGCCAGCCTTCTGCTTGTCGGATTCGCGCTGCTGCACTGCCTTCAATCTGGGATACAGGGCAGCCATTGAAGTCGAGGAAACAGCGTGGAAGCCGGAAGGAAGTCGCTGTGCGTGGCTGCGGCGCATGATTGGCGCTTCATCTGCGACCGACCAGCTCCTGCGGGTGCAGGTCGTGGCTGCCGTGCGCTTCCTGGCACTAGGCGGTGAGCCGCCTGTGCCCGGCCTGCCACGCCTGGCTGGCTCGGCGCCGCGGCACGTGCGCCTGCAAGCGCTCGAGGAGGGCCTGCGCCTCGGTGGCCAGCCGGCAGAGGCGCAGCTGGCCGCGCCCGCTGCGCTGCTGCGCCGCACGGAGGCTGCCGCGGCCGCTGGGGGCCTCGACCGCGAGCAGGCAGACGCGCTGGAGGCTGCTCTGGCTGATGGCGGCAGCGGGGAGGCGCTGAAGCGGCTGCTGCTGCTGGGCGTGCCGCTCTCGCGGCTGCATGCGGCCGCCGAGAGCCTCGAGGACGACAGTCGCGAGGCGCTGCTGGCGGCCGTCGGCGGCGCGGCGGCTGCCTCCCTGGCAGGCGGCAGCGTCGCGGGCAGCCTGGATGGGCTGCTGCGCTCTCTGGAGGACGGCAGCGCGCCCGAGGCGGCGGCTGCGCGGCTGGCGGTCTGGCAGGCGCTGCAGACGCGCGCGCTCGAGGGCGGGCCCGGCTCTGCCGCGGCGCTGGACGCGCTCGCGGCTCTGCTGCCCGGCGACGGCAGCCGCGGCAGGTGCAGCCCCCGCCTCGCGCTGCGGCGCCACTGTTGGGCGCTGCTGGCGGGCGAAAGCTGCCTTTGCAAGAGCTTGCGGCGTCGACTTGACTCACAGCGCCGGCACGCTGCTGCTGCGAAGGCAGCCAGGCTGCCCTCCCCAGCCTAGCTACTTCTCTCGCTCACATTGCCAGTATCTGCAGGTGGCAGGGCTGGGCGCCTCCCGCTGGCGCCGGCGGCGACGCCGCCGCGGTCGCGCTGTGGGCGCGTTCCCTGGCGCTGCTGCGGGGCGCCTGGCAGGCGCCGCCCCTGCAACCGGGAGACCTCGCCTCGCAGGCGGCTGCCCAGGCAGCGTTCCTGCGGCTGCTGGAGCGTGCGGGCGGGCGGCAGCAGCTGGCCGCGCTGCACCGGCTGCTGGGCGAGCTGTGGCGCGGCGGCGAGGCGCTGCCAGGGCCCCCCCCGCAGGTGACTGCCCTCCCTTGCTGTCCCGCAGCGTGCAGAGCACCTGCAATGCAACGGTCCAAAGCTCAGCACCCGAGGGGCGTGTGAAGACCCTTGCAAGGATAGCTATCAGCCGCTTGTGACCCATAACCATGCTGACGGGGCGTTTGCACATGCGATGCAGGCATCCGGACGGGCAGCGCGGCAGCCGGCACCTGCGGAATCTGCGCAGCCGCCGCCGCCGCACCCGGCCGATCCAGTGCCAGAGCCTGCGGCTGCGCCGGAGCCCGAGCCTGGCAGCGGCTGGCAATTCGACTCGGTCGATTTCGATGCACTGGGACTGGAGCAGCCGGGCGCTGGAGCGGAGCCAGATGAGGCAGACGGCTGGCAGGGCGGGCTGGAGGCCCTGGGCCTGGAGCCCGCCTCGCAAGAGGCGCCGGGGCGGCCTGGCGGCGGCAAGGAGCCCGACGGCTGGCAGTTCGACTCGGCCGATTTCGATGGCCTGGCCCTGGCAGCCGCCCGGCAAGCTGGCCCCCTGGCCGAGGCCGAGGCAGAGCCAGAGGCGGCGGCGAGCGAGGCGGAGGAGGAGCCGGCTGTGCCGCTGCACGCCTGCTGGGCGGCGCTGCTGGCCGCCGAGCTGGAATCGGGGCTGGCGGCGGAGGCGCTGAGGGCGGTGGAGGCCGCACCCGGCTGCCTGGTCACTGGGAGCGAGGCTGCCGCCATTTTTGAGAGCGCGCAGGCCGCAGGTGAGGTTACTCTTGCTTCCCGAACAGCTGCAGCAGCAGCAGCAGCAGCAGAGAAGCCTGCACTGTCAGTCGCCTGTAGTGTGCGGTTTTGTGGGTGCAGCGATCGAGCAGGTGGCCTGCAGCAGAGTTGCCTGGCTGAGACCTGCTAATCACCGTCTGCCTGCAGGCAATGCAGACGGCGCCACCTTGGCCCTGCTGCAGCCGGTCTCAGAGGTGCAGGAGGCCGCCATCGCGTCTCTGGCCTCAGGAGCCATTAAAGAAGCCAACGAAGCGCTGCTGCTGGTGCTGCTGGCCAAGGGCCTCCTGCCCGTGCTGGCGGCCGGGCCCGGGCTGGCCGCCGCCTGCCGCGTGCTGCTGGCGGTGCGGGAGCTGGACGCAGCCGCCTGGCAGGGCATGCTGCTGCCGGCGGCGGCTGGGCAGCTCGTGCTCGGCGGCCACTTGGTGCGCATTTCGTCCGAGTCGCTGCCAACGGGAGTGCATGCTTGGCGGGCGCTTGCCTGCGCCATGCCAGGATGCTGGGCTCTCGCGCGCAGCGTTGCGCCACCAGCCCCGGCTTGCAGGCACCACCGGGGCAGTCGGGCACTGAGGCCGCCCATGGCTGCCAGCTGCAGGCGGCGGCATGCAGCTTGGCCGCGGCGCTGACTGGCCTGCACCCCGCGCTGGCCAGCCGCTCCAACTGCTTGCATCTGCTGCGGCGTTACCTGGCCGCATTTGCGCGTATCGCTGGCCGGGAGCGCCAGTGGCAGCCCGAGGCGGCGCCGCTGCCCAAGACGGCGGTCGCGCTGTGGCAGTCGTGCGGCGGGCTGTGCTCGCAGGCGGCCCGCATGCTCAAGGAGGGCTGACTGGAAACGCGTCGGGATTGTGGGCTGACTGCTGCTGTGAGTTTGAGGGAGGGATGCGGCCGCCGGCTGCTAAGGGGAGAAACATTCAGTTTTGGGGATGTGCCAGAGCAAGAACCATGAGAACGCAATCGAATTGAACGGCGCGTGGCCGCGCACGAGAACCGGCGCCTGAGAATGGCGGGGAGTCTCGCAACAGCCAGGGGGTTCGCAAATCAACCACGGCCGGCTGCCAGCCAGCCACATCCAATGCTACACACTGCTGGCTTGACAGAACCGGTGCTGCAAGCAATCAATCGACAAATGGAGTTGGTGGACGCCGAGGCGCCGCAGCAGGAGGCAGTCACAGACGACGGCGGCACTCTGGCGCGCCGCAGCAGCAGGGCACCTCCGGGCCGTCCGCCTCCGCCTCGCTCAGGCAGTAGTCGTAGCTGCAGCCAGAAACGTCAGGCAGCCGCCTCAGCAACAGCCGCAGCAGCAGGCGACCAGCCATGCAGCCGCGTGGGGCAGTCGTCCACTCAGCACAGCCAGGCGGGCTCATAGCACATGCCGCCGCAGGCATGTGCAAGGGATCGTAACGAGACAGATCTGCACAGCGTTCACATGGCAATTGTGTGAAAGGTGAAGCCAGCTGATGGGAGGTGCATGAATGGCAGCAGCAGCGGAGGCGAGGCGCACGTGAGCTCGTCGCCCGGCTCCAGCGGCGTCAGCGCCAGGATCAGGATGCGCTGCCGCCCGTCCACCTCCATCTCCCGCGCCCAGCAGTTGGGCCTGCGCCAGGAGGCAGAGAGACTCTTACTAGGCTGTGCGATGGTGCTTTGAAAAGCTCATGTGAGGCAAGCTCAGTAGAGGAGAGGCGCGCTGCCACCTGCTCATTCACACAGCCCTCATCAACACCTGCCAGTGCAAGCAGCTGCCGCTGCGTGACTAACAGCTCAGTCGCTGACCACAGCCACTGACTGCGCAATGCGGGCTGCAGCACACAGCTGTCCGCAGCAGCCGCCCCGCCGCGCTGCCTCTCTGCCAGCCATCGCGCACGTGGCCTGCCGCTGGGGAAGGGCGTGCCGGCAGGAGTGGTTGATGAAGCGCGCCAGGCCGCCCGCGTGCGTCGCATCCACCACCTGCTGCCGGTCGCGGCCGAGCGCGAAGAAGTAGATGCCCCTGGCGCTGCCGGAGCGCTCGCGCACGTCAGCCACCGAATGCCGCAGCAGCTCGCCCGTGTACTCCAGCAGCAGCTCGCCCGCCTGCACCGCCTCTGCGCGCGGCGAGAGCAGCGGCGGGACTCAGGCGGGCTGCGGCAGGCGCAGCCCGCGGCAGTGTAATTGCAGAGCCATTAAGGACGGGAAGGCCGTGCTGCAACGGCTGTGCAGCGTCTCCCCGCCCCTCCACAGGCAAGCAGGAGCATGCATGCACTTTGCGCCTGCCCGAGGGCGCAGAGCAAGACAGCAGGCGCGTGGCAATGCAGGCAAGCCGCTGCGAGCGTCCCACTGGCCAGTGCAGGGCGTTGCAGGCGGGAGGCAGGGCGGGCACCGGTGGTGAAGACGCCCCAGCCGGCGATGCGGGACGGCCGCACGACAAAGCGGTACTGCAGCGCCTGGGAGAGCTTCCAGGCGGTGTGCAGGTTGGCGACACGTGGCTGCAGGGTCGCAGGCACGCGCCTGCTCAGCGCCTTGGTTCATGGTTCAGAGTTACCGGGGGCAGACAAGCTTCTTGCCCCTGCTGCCGCTGCTGCGCTCGAGCAGACGAGCCTTCCCTTGGCTGTGATGAGGAGTGAGGCAGGGCAGGGCAGAGGTTGGAGGGGGGGCGTGCCTGGCGGAGGGCGGGCGCCTTGCCGAGGGCGAGCGGGCAGCGCTTGGGACCCACGGTCGCCGCTGCGTGCGCTGCAAAGGCAGAATACTCCCGCGACAGCACCAGCGGCCGCGCGGCCTTGATGCCGTGCAGCCGCCGGAACGGCAGCGTGCGGCTGCACTCGCCGCCGGCGCGGGCGGCGGCCTCCGCAGCCTCCCTGCTGGGCAGCCTGCAGCCGCAGCTCTCTGCATCAGAAGCGGAGGAAAGCGGAGGAAAACAGAGGTGGACGCAGCCTGAAGGTAAGCTCCGGCGAGCTGCCGCCACTGCTGTCAAGGCTCTCAGCAGCAACTTGCATCCCGCTCATCGCCCCGACAGACTAGACCCAGGTGCAAAGAGCGAGAGCAGCGCACCCTGTCTCCTGCCGCTTGGCCGGCGGCTCGGCTGCCTCCTTGATGCTGCCCAGCAGCGACGGGCGCTGCTCCCGGCGCCGCTTGACTGGCTTAGACACAGGCAGCGGCCGCTGCCGCCGCGCGTCCGCCTGACCGTGGTCACCGCCCACCAGGCTGCCAGGCGGCTGCAGGAGCTGAGCGGGCTGCCACCGGGCGCCGGGGCTGGCCGCTGCGGAGGCCAGGCCGCGCACGCCCAGGTTGGCTGCCGCGCTTTCGGTGAGCGCCACTGTCTGCGCTGGCACGCGGCCTTGCGGTGCGACTGCCTGCCTGGCCGGCGTGCGCGGAGCCAGACTGATCAGCTGCCCCTCGTACACGGGCGGCTGCACTCCCAGGGTGCGGCCGTCCAGCGGCCTGGCCAAGGTGCCCCAGGCTGGCGCGTCAGCGCAGGCCCACACGCGAGCGCCGCTGGCAAACGGGGCCGGGCTGGGCTGCTGCTGCCGCTGCCGCTGCTGCGGCTGCCGCTGCTGCGGCTGCTGCTGCAACTGCTGCTGCTGCTGCGGTTGCTGCTGCAACTGCTGCTGCTGCTGCTGCTGCTGCTGCTGCTGCTGCTGCTGCTGCTGCTGCATGTGCAGGATCAGCTGCGCTGCCGGTCCCAGCGACGGAGGCGCCGCGCGGCGCACGACAGGCCGGCTGGGTCGCTGCCAGGGCCGGGCTCGCGCGCCTCCCAGCTGGGCGGCTGCTGCGGCTGTGGCTGCCTGCCAGGCACAGCGGTGCTGCAGGGCCTTCGACGGCGGGCTGACGGCAGCGGCGCTGCACACAAAGACTCCGGGCAGCTCCTGCGGCCTGCAAGCCATGAAAAGCTCAGGCGACGTGATTAGGCATTGCATGGGACTGCACTCACCCTGCAAATGGCATTCGAATCGTGTGGAAGACAGCGAGCCTGTGGCACACCTGGGCCGTGCTTCTGTGGACAGGACGTGGGTGTAGGGACCCACCACCAAAGCAGCGGCAGCATTCCTGCAAGCAGCAGCACCAGGCGGCTTGGCAGCTTTGCATTTGCAGGCAGCAGATGTCAGTGCATATCGGAAAAAGCTATAGCTGCGCACCTGACCGCCTGGTTGACCTCGCGCGTGGCAGCTGGCTGATGCCGTTGGGGCCCAGCAACAAAGGCCTGGAAGGCTGAGCTCCCCGCGCCGCGGCCGAGGGTGCTGCCGCCCGCAGCTGCTCCCTGTTGCTGTTCGAGCGCTAAAGCCAGCAGTTGGGCAGAAGCAGGTAACTGCCGCGCGCCCAGGCGGCTGCCGTTTGCCAGGGGCGCTGCGCCATTTGCAGCTGGTGGGCAGACTGCTGCAGGTGGGCCAGCGGGCACTTCCCGCGGGCTGTGGCTGGCCTGGGCCTCGCTGGCATGCTGCTGCTGCTGCTGCAGCTGCTGGTCAGCTTGCCGGGTGCAGCCCTCCTGCTGCGCTGCAGACCAGGCCACAGCCCATATGAGCGGCGCCAGGCTCTGCTTCTTGCTGGGCACGCTGCGAGTAGTGGTGGCCTGACCAGGCTGCTGCTCCGCCTTGACTTCTTGCCGGGCTGCCTGCTGGCTGCTGCTCCTCGACGGAGCGGGCTCGGCAGAGGTTGCACACTTGAGCAGGCTGAGCTGTTCAGCGGCCTCCCGCTGCACCGAGGCACTGGCTCTAGCCCGCGTCAGTGGCGGTGGGCTCGGCTGCTGCGCCTCGTTGGTGGCCTCCTCGAGCCGGCGCTTGCCCGCCCGCGTCCGCAAGCTCAGGCTGCCGGGGCTGGCGGCCTGCTGCCGCCTCGAGGCTACGCTAGAGGAGCTGTCAGATGCTACGTGGACCATCGCGCAGCTCCAGGCTGCTGCGCAACCTGCCTCGACGGTCGACAGCAGTTTGCGCGCGCGATGCCGTCGAACGCTCGCATGCGTTCCGAATCCCTGCGCGCAGCGGGCCCCGCGCGTCAAGGCAAGGGCGCAGCGGTGGCGTACTCGCCAGAACCGCATGACTGAGCGCGCATCGCGCGAGGCAAGGCTTGCTTCCGGGGCCGCGCACCGCACGTCGGCGCGCCTCGGTCAGGCCGCGTCGGGGCCGCGCGGGGGCTCAGGGTCGCGCTGCAAATTTGCGATTCTCTGGTGCTCTCGGTCTGAAGCTGCGCGATGTGGTCATTTGGGCTTTTCGGCCGTTCCGAGGACATGCGACGGCGGCAACGGCGGCCGAATTGCATTTCCCGCCATTTCGGGCTGTTTCGCCCCATTTGAGCTCGAGGGAGGCCTAGTGCAAAGTAGAGCAGGACGAATGACGGTCATGTGGCAGGCATGCCACCCCAGCATGGTCACTTGGGGGCCAGCATGTCCTCTGGCTTCACCCATGCATCAAACTCGTCAGGCGAGACGACGCCCAAAGCGACCGCTGCCTCCTTGAGCGTCGTCCCTTCCTTGTGCGCCTTCTTGGCGGCTGCTGCCGCCTTGTCATACCCGATCTGCGCCAGCAGTCACCCAGCTCAGCCTTATGCACCACATGCATCCATGCCAGCAGCTGGGTGATGGCGAGGCCGTGCCTTGTTGTTGAGCGCGGTGACCAGCATGAGGGACTCCCACAGCAGCTGCGCGATGCGCTTTTCGTTTGCGCGGATCCCGGCCACGCAATTGTCGGTGAACGAGACTGCAGCGTCGCCCAGCAGGCGGGCCGACTGCAGCAGTGAGGCGACCAGCATCGGCTTGAACACGTTCAGCTCAAAGTGGCCGTTGGAGCCGCCAATGGAGGTGCCAACATGGTTGCCCATCACCTGCGTTTCGGCATTGCTTCAGGACGGCATTTTCTCAGGTGTTCCCTTGCAGACAGGTTGGCACCCGATGTCACGCTTTCAATGCAGCGCACCGGCAAGCAGTGCTAGGCAAAGCTTTGCAGTCCAGCGCACGAACGCAGTGCATGCAAGGCCGGCAGGGCGGAGGCACCTGCGCGCAGACCATGGTGAGCGCCTCGCACTGCGTCGGGTTGACCTTGCCGGGCATGATGCTGCTACCCGGCTCGTTCTCGGGCAGCTGCAGCTCGCCCAGGCCGCAGCGCGGGCCGCTGCCCAGGAAGCGGATGTCGTTCGCGATCTTCATGAGGCTGACGGCCACCGTGTTGAGCGCGCCGGAGGCCTCGACGATTGCGTCATGCGCCGCAAGCGCCTCAAACCTGCAGTCCGGCCTCAGACGTGTCAGTGCGGGCAGAAGCAGGTGCTCATTGCTGGGCATGGACCGCACACCACGATGGCAAGCACTTGGGCAGGCATTGAGCCCTGCCCTTCCTGAGACTGGCACCGTGTGTCACCCAGTCCTGCCAGGCGGGCTCGGCAGCCAGGCTCACATTGCAGCTGGAAAGGCTGCCGGGAAGGAGCCCGAGGAGCCCGATGATGCATGCCCTCCTTGCTGAGCACCAGAGGCTCCAGCTGGTGCAGTGCGCAGGGCAGGCATGGGGGCAAGGCGTGCTTGTTGGGCGCAGTCACAAAGGCGTAGCCGGTGGCGTCGGCGATCTCCTTGGCCACCGCCTCGGCAAAGCCCTTCTTCGCGTTCAGGCCCGTGCCGACCGCCGTGCCGCCCTGCGCCAGTTGCAGCAGCCGCGGGAGCGCGGCCTCCACGCGCTGGATGCTGTACTGCACCTGCAGTGCCGCCGGGCCGCGCAGCCGTCAGCCCTGTTCCTGGGGGACAGCCTGTCTCGCGGCGGCATGCCAAACATCTGCAAGCGGCACCAGGCGGGGGCTGTTGCTTGGAGGCGGCCTGCCTGCGTGGCATAGCCGCTGAACTCTTGGCCGAGAGTCAGCGGCGTCGCGTCCTGCGTGTGCGTGCGGCCGATCTTGATGATGTGGCCAAACTCCTTCGCCTTGGCGTCCAGCGCTGCCTGCGGCCGGCGGCAGCCCCAGTTGGCACACCAGCGCCGCAGCAATGATAGGCGCTGCTCGCGGCACGGTGCCGGCAGCGCAGGGGAGGGTTGCGGCTCACGTGCAGGTGCCGCAGGCCGGGGATGACTCGCTCCTGCAGCTCCGTCACCGCCGCGATGTGCATCACCTGCCACGCAGCTCATCCGGACCCCCTCAGCTGCTCATCTGGACCCACTCAGCTGCTCATCTGGACCCACTCAGCTGCAGGAAGCCAGCCACTGTGCAAGTTCTGCTTGCATGGCTCCCGGCTGCTCCAGAAGAGCATCCGGACCCTCAAGTGCAGGCTCGCAGTCGTGAGTGGGACGCGCCGTCGGGAAGGTGTCGTTGGAGCTCTGCCCCTTGTTGACGTGGTCGTTCGGGTGGATCACGCTCTTGTCGCCGAGGCGGCCGCCCAGCAGCTCGATGCCGCGGTTGGCGATCACCTCGTTCGCGTTCATGTTGGACTGCGTGCCGGAGCCGGTCTGCCAGATGACGAGCGGGAAGTGGTCGAGCAGCTTGCCCTGTGCGACCTCGGCGGCCGCGCTCACAATGGCGCCGCCCACGCGCTTGTCCAGCACGCCCAGGTCCATGTTGACCTGCAGCAGGGCGGCATGTGTCGCGCCCGGCTTCCTCGGCAGTACCGTGACGGTCCGAAGCATGGAGCTCCCCTGCATGCTGCTGCAAGTGGCTCGGCTGCTCACGGAGTGGAGGCTGAGGCATGCAGGCACCTTGGCGGCGGCGCCCTTGAGGATGCCAAACGCGCGCACGACGGGCTCGGGCATGCGTTCCCGCTCGCCGCCGATCTTGAAGTTCTGCTTCGAGCGCTGCGTCTGCGCGCCCCAGTACCTGCGAAAGGGTGTGGCAGTGCGGTGAGCGGGCCAAGCATCCCGGTGCACGGCTGCGTTCGCAGGCTGGGCGGCCAGGGACGCACTTATCCTCTGGCACTTCCAGTGGCCCGAAGGTGTCATGCTCCGTGCGGGTGGACGTGTTCAGCCACCGCAGGCCCACCAAAACTGCACGAGTCGTCTTTGAGCACTAGCAAGGACACGGCTGCGGATTAAGGCCAGATTGATCGAGCATGCGAGATGGGAGGCCCCACCTTCGGCGCCGCGCAGCTGCAGCAGCCCTCGCAAGGCGTGGGCGCCGCGGGCTGCCCTAATAACGCCCATGCCGACCGATGCGTGCACTGTGGCGCGAAAGCAACAACCAGAGACGGTCGTATGGAAGGTCCTGAAGGTCTACGAACCGCCGGACGCCCCTCAGGCGTGCGACTGTCGGAGATGTGCGCCGAGATTGGGGATCTGAACTGCGACGGAAAGAGGCGGCACAGCTGCTCTTTCGGTGATAGTGTCAGGTGCCACTCAGGTGCCACTGTGCGCTCGCAGGGCGCTCAATGCGCAACTGCGGGCGCGGGCAAAAGGTCCTCTGCAGGTAGGTTTCTGCTTCTGCTGCACCGAGCATGCCTGGCCCCGGGACAGGCACCTTCTGCAACTTACGCTGGCAGGGCGGCCGCTATGATTACGGATGAGCAGCTGGGATTCCTGATGGTACACCTTTTTCCTGCTTGCGTAAATGTCCAGCTCGCACCTCCCTGCCTGCGCCGCTTTCAATTCTACTGGATAGCTGGATTATGAGATCGGGACTCACATAATGCTATCTCCCAGTGTCAGGGCCTGATGCTCCGTGTGCGCGCAGAACTGGCTCGGATTGTTTGTGATGGTCGCCGTCGTCGCCTACCACTACGTCATCGCGGACCCGCAGCTGGAGCGGTGACACCCTTCTTCGTCATATAGCGCCTAGAGGGTCAGCATGCCGCTCGGCAGCGGCAAAGGCGCGCTCAAGCTCAAGGGCGACGACTCGATCAAGAAGAAGCGGAAAAAGAAGTCTTCCAAGGGCGACAAAGAGCTGGCGCTGGTCGAGCAGCCAGAGGCGAAGCAGACCAAGGTGTGTTGCCTGCGCTGGTGACCGTTGTGGGCCATCATCATGCCTCACAAAGCCGTCCGATGAGGCAGGAGCAAGCCACCAGCAGCAAAGCACCACTGCTGCCGACCGAAGACGCGCACATGCCGCAGGAGACGCCGGACGGCGTGTTCCTGGAGCCGCCGCCGCCAGATGCCGACCGCCGGACTGCCGCAGAGAAGCGGTATGATGAGCAGATGGCGGCACGTGAAGCCGAGCGCCTTGCCAAGATGACTGCCAAGAGCCACCGGCAGCGCATCGCCGAGTTCAATGAGCACCTGAGCAAGCTGACGGAGCACATGGTGCGCTGCCCATCGTGCCTGGAGGACTGGCTGCGGTCGGCAGATATAGCTGCGGCAGGCACCACTGATGGGGCTGTTGCGTGCGCAGGACATTCCCAAGGTGGGCCCGGGCTGAGGCGCAGTCTGCTGCACATGGCAGCTTCTTGCTTTTGAATCTGGTCCAAAATGGTCGCTGGTGCTGCAGCCAACCCCGCATGCCAGCAGGAAGCAGCTGCTCGCCGGAGTTCACTGTGCTTGCCACTTACTGTGCCTGCTGGTTGGCTGTGTGACACAGGGGGCAAACAGCGTTTCGTTCGTTTGCCTGGAAAGACGGGTGAAACGAAGAACAAGAAGCCAAAGAACGAAGTGTCAGCAGGGACGCAGCTCACAAAAGCGGGCTGGCCGCCAAGCCAAACATGCGTCTGCTCAGCAGGCTGGGGAAGCCGCCTGGCCGCCGGCTGCTGCTGCTGCCGCCCGCTGCTATTGTGCTGAACTGCCTGGGCACAACGAAGCTCGGCTGGTCGCCTGGCGAATACGTCACCTCTTCCACCACCTGCCTTGGAGTGTCCTTGGCGCCTGCACCGCAGGGCCCGCTCAGCCGAATGCCGGGAGGCTCCACGTCGAGCAGACCACAGGCAGCAATGGGAAGCTCTCGCCTGGCAGCGAATTCGGTTTCCGGCGCTGTTTCAGCACCTCTGGCCGCGGAATGATGGACTTGGAGGCCAGCTTGCCGCGGCTGACCCGCACCTGCAGGGCGCAGTCCCCTCGGATTATTGACAATTGATTATTCTTGAGCGAGCACGCGATGAAGGTTTTGCCAGGCGGTCCTGGTCAGGGCAGCAGACCTTTGTGCCGTCCTCCAGGTACCGTCGCGTCACGCGGACAGCCGCCTTGGTCACGGGGTCCACCAGCGCGACGTTGGAGTAGTGGATGGGCGACTGCAGCAGCGAGGACACACCGGTCAAGGCCTGCCTGCCGGCCAGTTGTGGGCTGGCGTATGGCTGAGGAGCAATGCTCACCTCCACCGTCACGATGCCGCCCGGCTGCTCGCCTTGCCGCTTGACGTGCTTTTTGTTCTGCCACAAGCCAGGGACGGTCAGTCTGCAACAGCCCAGGGACGGTGACGGAGTTCTGCAAGGCTGAGCCGCAGCTCAGCACGCACCAGGTTCAGCCCTTCCACCACGACGCGCGGCACCCTCTCGTCGCGGATCACCCGTGTCACCGTGCCTGTCTGCCCCTTGTCTTTGCCGGCCAGGATCTTGACTGTGTCGCCGCGCAAGATGTTCCACTTGCCGCGCTTGAACATGGGCTTGATCGCCTTCTTGACGACGCCCATGCTGTTTTCCGAAGAGCCAGAGCGCTGTCCGCTGCTCAGCCGCCGGAGATGGCGATGCAACTTTTCTTTGCTCGAGAGCGGAGGCCAGTCCTGCAACCAAGGGCGTGGTGCTGGCTCGTATATCAGCTGCCAGTTGTTTTGGTACTCGTAGTGTGTTCAGACTGTTATGGCCTGTAGGTTGCTGTTTTTTGGTGAAGTTCGAGCAGCCTTGCCCCCGGCTTCAGCAGCGACAATCGCGTCAATCGCTTTCTAGCCAATACCGATGCAGCGACAAACGATGGCTGCTTTCACCGCTCCGTCCGCCAGCCTTGCCCGCTGCGGCAGCCGCGCCCGTCCGTTCGGGATGCGGCCCGCGACATGTGCCACTGCCAGGTGCCGGCTGCGCCCGCCCGCGCCTTGCCACAAGCGTGAATGACGCTCCTATGTAAGTCTGCGTACGCGATCGCAAACAGTACGAGGGCTGCGGCGCGCTGGACAGGCTGATTGCGCATGTGGTACTCAAGGTTTACAGCTCTGGTGGCCGCAGGGCGCCGATGGCGACCAGAGCGGCCGCGGCAGCTGTAGACCAGGTGATTGAATCTATTGAAGCCGGGGAATCACTGCCTGCCCACCCAACAAGCAGCTGCTGAGCCTGGACAGGAGTGCAGGGCACGAGCGATGCAAAGTTCGCTGCCTATGCTCCCAAGCTGGCCTTCTTCTTCCCTGGACAGGGCGCGCAGGCTGTGGGCATGGCCAAGGTGAAGCTCCAATCATGCAAAAACGATGCATCCGAGTGCTGGCGTCAGTCACAGGCGGCAAACAGAGTGATTGCTGCCGCCTGCAGGACATTGTGGCGGAGGTGCCGGCCGCGAAGGACCTCTTCGAGCGTGCCTCTGACATCCTGGGCTATGACCTGCTCAAGCTCTGCAGCGAGGGTGAGTCGTGTGCTGGTTCCGGGTTTCACATGTGAGGACGCTACGACTGCAAAACGGAGCCCCAGCCAATTGCCGATGACGCACAGGCCCGAAGGAGAAGCTGGATTCGACCGTCATCAGCCAGCCAGCCATCTATGTCGCGAGCCTCGCGGCGCTGGAGAAGCTGCGCCAGGACGAGGGCGAGGTGGGTGTTGAGCACTGCGGTGGCGGCTCGTTGGGCAGCCCACTCGCCTCCGTGTCGCTGACTGGCAGGAGTGCCTGGCAGGAGGCCGTGAACGCTGCGGACGTCACCTGCGGCCTGAGCCTGGGCGAGTACACTGCGCTCACATATGCCGGCGCAATCAGGTGCGCGCGCCGCGACTCTCGCCCCGACGCCTGCTCGAATCGTTAGAGGACAGACGCCTGCAGCCTGACGCGTCGGGACCGACTCGCGCGCAGCTTCGAGGACGGCGTCAAGCTGGTCAAGCTGCGCGGCGAGAGCATGCAGGCCGCCGCGGATGCGCAGCCGTCCGGCATGGTCTCCATCCTCAAGCTGGACGCCGACAAGGCGCGTTCCTTTCTCCTCCCGCGAGAATGAGCTATGCGTGGAGAGGAAGCAGCTCGTTTTCTGTTCGCGCGGCAAAAACGCAAAAAGAAAGTTGGAGCCGGTGGGCATCGATCCCACTGCCTATCGCATGCGAAGCGATCGCTCTACCACTTGAGCTACGACCCCTTGATGAGTCGCTTATGCCTGCTAACATTTTCTGCTCTACTTATAAGCATAGCAGAGTCCGACTGCAACCGGTGAAAAGACAGCGGGGCGGCAGTGTGCAGGTGGCGGAGCTGTGCCGACAGGCGACTGCGGAGGTGGGCGAGGAGGCCGGCGTGACGATCGCCAACTTCCTCTGCCCCGGCAACTATGCAGTCTCGGGTGGCATCGCTGGCTGCGACGCGGTCGAGCGGCTGGCCAAGGACGCCAAGGCGCGCTCGGTGCGCCTGGCGGTGGCCGGCGCCTTCCACACGCGCTTCATGCAGCCGGCCGAGGACAAGCTGCGGTGCGCGGTCCAGACCCACCTGCGCAGCACACAGTGCTCTCTTTGAATGCCTCCCCTCCCTGCCCATCCAAGCAGGGCATTTGCTCTAGCTCGTTGCGTACAATGTTCCGCTCCAGTCAGCGCCGCCTCGAGGGGTGGGCATGCACCTGCTTCGCAGGGAGGCGCTGGCGGGCACGCAGATCGTGACGCCGCGCATCCCTGTCATCTCCAACGTTGACGCGCAGCCGCACGCCGATCCGGAGGTCATCAAGGACATCCTCGCCCGCCAGGCTCGCTGCCTTCGCTCTCTGCCTGCAGCCTACCCCAACAGGCTGTGCCGCCAGTGGACAGTATATATATATACCAAAATCAAATGTTACGACAATGAGCTGGAGTAAGGGGCAGCGATGGCAAGCATGGCCTGAGGCGCGCCCGGTGTGGTGCCCCCGCAGCTCACCTCGCCCGTGCAGTGGCAGTCGACCCTGGAGACGCTGCTGGGCAAGGGGCTGGAGCGTTCTTACGAGATCGGCCCCAACAAGGTCATCGCCGGCATCATGAAGCGGATCGACAAGGGCCACTCAATCACCAACGTGACTGCATGAGGCGACATTTAGCCAGCTGAGAGTTTCCAAGGCGCGAGCAGTCCACAGGGAGCGGTGCAGAGAGCTGGGTCGTAGTGAGAGATTCGTGTGTTGCTTTGAGCGGTTGGTGGGATTGGCCGAGGCCGGCTTGCGCCGGCACCGAGTGTTCACATCGAGCTGCCACGAACGGCCAGCCGTCTGCTGCAGCATGCTGGCACAGGGTTTGCAGGCGTGACACAGCGCAGGCGTCACGCAGGCCTCTTCAAAGGGAGGGGGCACTGCAGGCAGGCCGCAGCGCGTGGGCTGCTATGGCTGCATCGGCTGCATGGGCGTCGGGTCCGTGATCTGCTGCATGAGAGCCGGATCATTGTGGCCCACGCCGACGTTCACCAGCAGCTGCGCCAGCCACCTGCATGCGGCGCAGTCGGCAATCAAAATCAAGATTCAAATCAGTTTCCGATCCTGCTTCCGACCAGAGTAGACCAGAGCAGCAGTGTAAGCAACGATCTGGCAACCTCCGCGCAGCCTGTGGGGGCTCATGCCTCGGAAGCGTGCGGCCACAGCCTGGCTGACAGCACGCTCAGCCTTGCCAGATTCTCTGGTGACAGGCCACAAGGCGCCGCTTCAGCCCGCGCCGGCAGGCGCAGCCGGGACAGAGGGAACGTGCCCTCGTGTTTGAATGTCGTCCTTCAGACACGCCGTGAAGCCCGGGTCCATCAGCAGCTGCGGCAAGCACTGCCGCAGCGCTTCGCGGGCACGCGCATTGTCTGACAGCCGCATGTAGCAGCGGATGATGTGCTTCAGCAGGCGCACGCTCGGGCTCTCAGGCAGCACCTGGCGAGTGCGCAGCATGCCGCCTGTCAGCTTGCGATAGGGCAAGGGGGGTGGCGTCGCGGCAGAGGGAGGGTGCGAAGAGCCGCGCCTGCACCATGTTGTTCAGCACGGCAGAAACGGCGAAGAAGCGCTCGGCTGTGGCGCAGATGTAGTCCAGGCCGACCTGCGGGCGATGCGGGAGAGGCAGGGTGAGATCGCGCGTCTGACAGGACGAGGGCCTGCTGGGAGCTGTTGTGCTGAGGAAATGCTCCACACAGCTGTAACGAGCGGCAGCCGAGGCCAGGCAAAGGTGTGCCAGTCAAGCGGGTGCTGCTTTTGAAACGGAAGCAGTGCTCTTTTTCAGTGAGGCAGCGGGAGGGGACGGGGGAGAGGAGGCGTGCGTTGTCGAGCAGGATCTTCTGCACGATGAAGGTGGCGACCGTCTTGGACAGCTCGCTGCCCATCTCCATGGTCCGCAGACACAGCGGAATGATCTCTGTCGACAGCAAGAAGTTTATCACCTCCGTGTCGTCCACCTACACGCTTGCAAGGGGTCAGCCGACCAAGACGGCATGGCAGGCACGAGCTGCCAGTAAAGACCATAGGGGAGGGGTGGAGACGTGCCTTGACCAGTGCACCGATGACGCCGAGACTGGTGAGGCGCAGGTACTCGAACGGCCGCGTTTTGCTCGTCGTGTTCAGAAAGGGGTACAGGAAGAGCGGAACGTGTGCTGCATGCGGCGCCGGGCGGGCTGGTCAGGCAGCAGTGAGCTGGCCTTGGTACCACTACGGCTGCTGATAACCGACCCATGTCCAATGCAGCCGGCTATGGGCATACAGGGGCGAACATCAGCAACTAGTGCAGCATTGGTAGGGAGCCCACCCTGCAGGAAGAGGCCGCGCGTCTCCGGGTGGCTGGCCACGCATTGCAGCAGCGCCAGCGCGTTGCAGACGCGGTTAGAGGCGTGCGCAGTGAGGCTGGGCGGCGCCAGCAGTGGGTAAATGGAAATGATCTCCTGCAGCAGTGCGGAGACCGTGCCGAAGCTGTGCCACAGGTACGGCGCTAGCTCCGGAAACGACTCGCGCTTCTTGCTCAGCTCCAGCAGCGCGTTCTCCCGCGTCGCCGGGTTGACCAGGTCGAGCACAAGTTGCTCCATTGGCCCAGCCCCGGGCCGCGCACGCCGCTCAGCA
Source organism: Trebouxiophyceae sp. KSI-1 (assembly GCA_003568905.1). NCBI lineage: Eukaryota > Viridiplantae > Chlorophyta > Trebouxiophyceae > Trebouxiophyceae sp. KSI-1. The sequence goes on along the minus strand of BHFV01000033.1, from coordinate 40,667 downwards.
GCCGCGGTCCGGGGCCCCGACAGATGTTGCCGCTACTCTTCCGACCACTGACGCCCTTGCCTCTAGTGAAGGATGCAAGCACTGCCGCCGATGGCCGGCGAATTGCAACGAGAGCGAGCTCTTGGCTTCGGCTGCAGTGGCTGCGTCACGAGTCCAGCGATCGTGAGCCGATTCGCAGGTGTGCTGAACTAGCAGGACCCTCCTGAAGGCTGTGCTTTCAGCATTTGCTTGCACTTGCAAGGTTGGTCGGGTCCTCACTATGTCCACACACCAGTCCACACACCAGTGGTCTACACGCATCAGTGTCGCAGTCGCCATGTCATCTCAAGCAGGGCAGACAGCAGTGCATCTGCGCAGTGCACAGCCAGTAGCTTTCCATCACGCTGCGTCAGCCTCGCCGAGCGGCGCCAGCAGACCGGTGGCGGCCTGCAGGCGGTAAGCGCAGTAGAACAGCGGCAGGCCGGCGCCGTCAAACCGCGGCCGGCCGGCCAGGGGGATGCCAGGCGGCACGTGCTCCACGACCGCCTTGGATGTGACCGCGAGCAGGTTGACCTCCTCGTCCAGCACTTGCGACAGGTACAGCTCGTGGGGGTGCTGGGCAGCGCCGTGGTGGTGGGTCAGCTGCACGCAGCCTCTCACGCTCAGCCTCTGAGCCAAGCCTTCCTGCAGCCCACCTAAGCCGCAGGCGCGCTGCTGCAGGTGCGCGTATGTGCTGCTCACCAGCCTGAGCCCCGCAGGATGCAGGCGTGCTGTCCATGACAGGTCAGCCCACATGCACTTTTGCAGCCGCTGCAGTAGCAGCAGCCGATGGAGCCGCCGCAGGCAATCCCCTTTCGGTTCGCTTGGTCGGCGGCATACCTCGGGCCGCTTGTACAGGCGGCAGGCAGCCAGCATGCGCTCCTGGCCGGCGATTATGTCGCTCCACAGCGCCTCCAGCCTGGCGACTCGCGTCAGCGACTCGCCCGGCACCGGCAGCAGCACCACGCAGTCGCCCAGCCGCAGCTCCACGCCGGCCTGCAGCAAAGCGGCGCGTGATCTTCCCATGCCGGCAGGGCCGTGCCCTGTCGCAGCGCAAGCCGAGGAAGGCACGGCTATCTGCCAGGGGCAGTGCGTGGGAGGCTGGTGTGCAGCCGGAAGCGTAGGAAGGGCGTGCCTTGGAGAAACCGGTGAAGAAGACGCGGCTGCCGATGCTGGGGAGGGGCAGCCCCGCCGGCGGCCCGGCCGCCGCCTCCAGCCACTCGAGCCCGTCCTTCCCGCCCCGCCTGGGCCGTGGCGGCTGCGGCTGCGGCTGCGGCGACGGCTGTGGCAGCGGCTGCGGCTGCTTGCCCCGCCTGGACTGCGGCTGCTGTGCTGGCTGCAGCTGAGGCTGCTGTGCCGGCTGCGGCGGCTGCTGTGGCTGTGGCTGCGGCGGCGGCTGCGGCTTTGGCTGAGCAGCACCGGGCGGCTGCGGATCAGCACTGGGCGGCTGTGGAGCAGCAGGCTGCTGCCGGGGCATCCGGACGAGCTGCGGCGAGAAGGGGGCGGCGGCCGGGCTGGGCGGCTCCTCGGGCTTGACTTCTGCGCCGCCAGAGGGCGGGCCGTTGGTGACGGGGTCGCCAGCCATCGTCTGCAGGGGCCACACAGCAGTCGGCCTCAGCTTCCCTATCACCCCACACTCACAGGAGGCAGCGCCTGATATGTGAGGCAGCCGGCCCCGGCCGGAGCTCTGCTGCACCACGGCTCGAGCGCCGCCGCCAGTTTTTGCCGAGGCGGGAGTGGGACTGCCGTGCCTGCAGCAGCCAGCGCTCGCTGCGCACCGGCACGCCCTGCTGCTGCGCCAGCCGCGCCAGCCGCGCGCCCTCGCTGCCCGGCTCGCCGGCGTCCGCGATCAGCATGTCCGCCGGCGGCGGCGGCGCGGCGGCGCCGGCGGGCCGCTTGCCCTTCTTGGCGGCCGCCAGCGCTCCGATGTCGACCACCGTCGCGCCTGCGGGGCACACGATTGCCAGGCTGGCAACCACGCGCATGCACCAGGCTGGCACCCATGCGCCACGCTTGCCGCTGCCTGAGGGCTGCAGCTCCGGGCAAAACAGCAGCTGCCGTTCGGGCACGAGCCCGGTCTCAAGCAGCAGTAAGCATGACAGCAGCAGCTATGGCAGACGCCGCAGAAGCATGGCCGGCATGTGCAGTGCCCCCTGCGGCAGGCGCCGTGGCGGCGGAGGCAGGCGGGCGCACCGCAGAGGCGCAGCAGCGACCCCAGCTTGGCGCACGCCTCCGAGCCGGCGACGGCCAGCCGCTGCCCCCGCAGGGAAGTGCAGCCGGGCCCGGCGGGCCGCCAGGCGTGCTGCCCGGCCATCGGCAGGCGGCGGCGCGCAGCCCGCACAGCTGTCAGCCAGTCGCTCTTCAGCAGCGGCCTGCCGAGGATGCAGGCGGCCAGCACCTTGTGCGTGCGCTGCTGGCTGCTGCTGGGGCAGAGGACGGCGTCGAACGCGGCCGGGGCGCCCTGCGGGCGGCGCAGCCGGGCACGTCTGCTGCTCTGCAACGGTGAGCGCACGCAGGCAGGGCATGCGGCCCCAGACTGCCTCGCTGGCAGCACGGCACTTGGCAGGGCGCGCGGCCGGCAGAGGCGGAAGCAGGAGCATGCGCCCCACAACGGAGCCCAGCCCCACGCCGGCATGCAGCTCGCCGGCAGGGAGTCTCCAAGGGAGGGAGGCGCGCCTGCGGGTCGACTGCAGCGCTGGCCACGCGGCCCCCCAGCTCCCTCACCGTCCGCTCCAGCCCCGCTCGGTCCGGCAGGCCAGACAGCAGGAAGCAGAGCCCCGCCAGCGGGCCCGAGCCGCCGGCAGAGCCGCGCCGCCCGCCGCCGACGCCCGCCGCGGCGCCCCCAGCGGCGCGCTGCCCGGTGCCCTGCGCGCCTGCTGCGGCAGATTTTGCCCCGCCGCCGGTCGAGGCGCGCCGCCCGTTGTCTTCAGCTGCGGCGGCGGCGGCGGGCTGCGGCCCAACGGCGCCCGTGGAGGCCCGCCGCCCCTTGCGGACGCTCATCGGCCCCTGCGGGCGCAGCAGCGCGGGGAGCTCATGCTACCAGCTGCAGCTCAGCCAGGAAGCTGGCAGGCCCAGCCAGGAAGCTGGCAAGCAGCTGACAACATCTGCACTGAGCAAAAGGGTCGGCTTCTGAAGAAGAGCCGGATTAAGAACTGGCAAACAGCAGGCTCAGTGCTGAGGTTATTGCAACACGCAAGCTGCAGCACAGGGGCCTCCCATCGCCTGGGCTGGGGGCTGCCAAGAGCTGCACCTCCGGCGGCAGCCCCGCTTTGACTCGGCACTCGCGGCAGCCAAACTTGCTGTACCGGCACTTGGAGCAGCCCAGCTTGGGCGAAGAAGCCCCCGCCGCCCCGCCGCGGCTGACAGGCGACCCGGGCGCGGCCGCCTGCCCGCCGGGCAGCTCGTGCAGCACGGAGGCCAGGCGGCGGCGCTTGGGGGCGCGCTCCGGGTCTGCGGAGTCCTGCAGGCTCCACACGGCCACAGTGAGTCATTGCGACCCACAGCATGCCCCAGGCACATGTCTGAACTGCCTTGCCCCGCTTGTCAGACGTCCGTGCAGCCCCACCAGAAGCCAAACGCCTGAGACCGCTCACAGCCAGCGTCGCGGCGCCACTGCCGGCAGCAGGAGGCACACCTCTGGCTCTGCGGCCGGCTGCGGCTCCGGTTCGCGCCCAGGCTGCTGCCGAGGCTTCTCCTGCTTCTGCTGCGCCTTGGGCTGCGGCTGCTGCTTCAGTTGGGCCTTCTGCTGCTGCTGCGGCTTCGGCTTCTGCTGCAGCTTCTGCTGTGCCTGCGGCTGCGCCTGGAGCTTTGGTGGCGGCTGCGGCTGTGCCTTCTGCTGCACCTTCTGCTGCGCCTTCTCCTGTGCCTTCTGCTGCGGCTTCTGCTGCGCCTTCTGCTGCGCCTTCTGCTGCGGCTTCTGCTGCGGCTTCTGCTGCTCCTGCTGCTGCAGCTGCGGCTGCTGCTGCTGCTGCGGCTGGGGGGCAGCTGCCTCCTCGCCCTCCTGGAAGCTGAGATCGTCAAAGTCCTTGAATCTGCGGCAGCGCGCCAGACCGTCAGGTAACCTCTTGGCGGCACCACACACAGTGTATTGAATGGAAAAGGGACGGCAGAACTTGGTGTTCGAGACTGAAAAGAAAACTTCGGCTCAGACTACTTGCTGCATGCACTCATGAGGTGACATGGGTAGAGCCTCAGGGCGGAGGCGCCCACCTGGCGGGCGCGCGGATCCGGCGGCTGGGCCGCGCCTCCTGTGCACGGGCCCTGCAGCCGCCGCACCGTCGGCATGTCAAGCAAGGCACCACTCGCCAGCTAGCAGAGCAGGCAGGCAGGAGCAGGGGGCGCACTGCTGCTGCGGGTGCTGCTGCGGCTGCGGCTGCTGCGGCGGCGGATGGACCTTGCTGCCGGCCGGCTTGCCCCGCCCGCGGCCCGCAGCAGGTGCCTGCTTTGCTGCCGGGGGCCGTGCGTCCGCCGGCGGCGCCAGCGCGTCCTGCTCGCCCTGGGTGCTCGGCAGGCTGACAGCAGCACCCACGGCAGGCGTCAGTCGCTGTGGCTGCAACCGGGCAAGGAGGCGTCCTGGGCTCGGCCGCGGGGGAGCGCCAGCTGACCTGTAGGGGTCGCGCGGCCGCTTGGCCTTTGCAGCCGCCGCAGCGCCGCCAGCCGGGTCGGTGCGCTCTGCTGGCGCCCGCGCCCGGCCCCCGGCGGGCATGGCCTCCGCGCTGCAGTCCGCAGCCGGGCTGCTGCCGTCGCTGGCCCTGCCAGCAACCCTCTGCTGCTGCTGCTGCTGTTGTGGCTGCGCTGCTCGCTGTGGCTTTGCCTTCCCAGGGCCTGCACACCGCACCAACAGGTCGTTCCCATGCCTCTGCTGCAGCGCAGGTGCCTGCTCCAGGCGGCATGCAATCTAATGGCAGGGGCGCGCCTGCGGCACGAGGAATTGCGGGGGCCGGCATCTGCTCAGCTGTCGGCGGCAGCAGCTGCCCGCCCTCGCTGCCGCTGTCGGAGATCTCTCCCTCCGAATCGCTCACTGCCTCCGCGGCGGCTGCCTGCGCGGCGGCGCCGGGCCGCGCACGAGCAGCTTCTGCGGCGGCGGCGGCCGAGTTGGCGGCCGCGGCGATCCACGACGGCTGACTGCTCTGCAGCACGCGGCGGCGGCGCTTGGGGCCCACGGCTGCCCTCGCTGGTGCCGCATTGCCAGGCTCCTCCTCCCTGCAGGCAGGCAGGGCCATGCGGTGAGCGCGCAGCTTCACAGTCGCACAGCCGAGAGCCTCCCAGGCGGTCTGAGTCAGGCAGCGCGTGGCAGCTGCGGGCAGAGGGCAGCTCGGCGCGCCTGCCGCGCTTGGCGCCGCCGCGAGTCGCCGCGCCTCCAGACTTGCGTGCCGACGGCGACCGCTCCTCCGCCGCCTCTGGGCCCGCCGCAGCCGCCTTGGCAGGCGTGCTGTCGCCTTGGTCAGACTGCTGCCGCTTGCGCTTGCCCCTGGGGCTGGCAGAAGCCGCCCCGCCGCGTCCACGGCCGCGCCCCCGCCCCGCACGCTTGCCTGCGACGCACCGAGCCGGCACCCCTGAGCGCGTCTGTGTGTCCTCTCTGCAGTAAGCGGGCCAGGTCCGCGCTCTGCAGTGTCAGAAGCAGGAGGCACGCGCGCCTGCCGGGCTGGCAGCAGGCGGCGGCGACGAGACCGCGGGCTGGCCGGGCTCCTCCGCCCCTTCCCCGGCCTGCGAGGGGGGCGCGCTGGCGAAGGGGGGCGGGCGGCGCCGCCGCACAGGGACCGGCTGCGACAGCACCTCCGAGGCGGTGGGGGCGTCTGGCAGGGGGCGTGGCTTCGCTGCCCCTGCTGCGGCCGGGTTGGGGAAGAACCACGACGGCTCTGCGCCTGCAGGCAAGCGCCTTGGCCTGTGGGCTGGCAGGCTGCTGCGGCCGCTTGCCATACAGTGTGCGAGGCCAGGTGGGCTCTCGCAGGACTGCAGGCAGGCATGGGAATGCTAGCAGGTATGGCATCGATGAATCTAGAAGCAAACATGAAACGTGAGGGATGCAGCCCGCGCGCTGGACTGAGGGGCAGCTGAGCGGCAGCTGCATGGCGGCTGCTTGGCAGCTGCGTGCCTGCGTCAGCAGCTGGGGCCTCTGGCAGCAGGTCGTTCGGCGTCTCGTCCTCCGGTCCCAGCAGCGCCCCCGCCGGTGGCAGCGGCTGTGGCTCAGCCTGCAGCTCGACTGCTGCAGGCACAGAGCTGCCCCGGGGCTCAGCCGCCGCAGCGGCGCCGTTGCCAGGGGCTGCTCCCTTGCTGCTGGCAGCTGCCACCTGCGCTGCGGCACGGCCGCCCCTGCTGCCTGCGCCGACTGACGACCGTGGCTGCGCCTCGGGCACTGCTGCGGACCGCGGCTGCAAGCTGCCTGGCGGCGGCTGCTCCTGCGGCGGGGGCGCGGGGCTGGCGCGGCTCGGCGCTGCCAGCGGCTCCGACTCTGGGATCACCGACAGCTCCATGACGGACGCTGCCGCCTGCAGGGCCAGCAGCCAGCCATGAAATGAGCTACGTGGCGCGAGCGCAACTGCCACCAGCAGATTGGACAATGGCAGTTGGGCAGCATGCACGGAGGCGCTCAACGCTTGGGAGGGCAGCGGGCGGCTGGCTGGCTGGGCCAGGCGTCGGGGCGGCTGTGAGCTCACCGCGCCAGGCTGGGGCGCAGCCTCCCCCGGATCGTAGTCCTGCTGCTGGCGCACCTGCCCGGTGGCCTCCAGCTGCTGCCGCCGGAAGGCCGCTTCCGGGCTGGTGCAGAGCGCGTTCTGGACACGCAAGTGACGGGCCGCAGGCTTAGCATGCGCAGCCCCCTTGGGTGGGGGGGGGGGGGGGGGCAACAAACTGCAGCTTGCCGACCCATGTTGCTAGTTCCTCTCTCTGAGCTGAGTCTGCTGTGTATGCAGGCAGGGCCACAGGACCAGACACAGAAGCAGCACAGGGTGCTTGCTTGCTAAGATAGCCTCACTGGCAGGCTGCTGCAGGGGGAGTGGGCGGGCAGTGCCTGCTGCGACGGCGCCAGCGCCCCGCTGCCTGGCGACAGGCCGCCTGGCAGGCCGCTGCCCTGCCAGGTCCGGCCGGAGGGGCTGCTGCGCTCCGTGCGCTGCTGCAGCGCAAGCTCCGCCAGCTGCGATCGCTCCTGCGGGGGCGCAGCAAGCGTCCAGTGTGCTTCAGCACGACATGGCTGGCAGACCGCTCCCCGCCTGTCCGCGGGCCGCTGCAGCTCGGCGCGACGACTGTATAGCCTTGGGCGTCTGCAGGCGCTGGAGGTTACAAACACTGGCACCAGCTGGCACGAGAGCAGCTGCCCCACATCGGGAGGGGCGGCAAGGGCCGCACGGTTTCGCGCAGCGGCCGCCCGATGGCCTGCTCCACGGCCGCCTCCTCCTGGACGGAGCGCGCGTAGTAAAGGCCACCCTCCACGTAGCCGCGCTGCAGCAGACGGGCCGCGGCAGTAAGGCGCTGGGCTTGGCAGGGCGGGTGGCACCGACCGATGGCGTCCGCACGCATCCATGGACTCGAGCATGCAGCCCGCCGACTGCCCCAGCCGTGTGCGGGATGGGCTCGGCTGTGTGCAAGTGCGCTTAGCATCATCAGCTGAGCGGGCAGCAGCAGCCATCCAACGGGCTGGACAACGGATTTGCAGCTGGATCATGGTGCAGGCGGTTGCATGGCTCAGGGCCAAGCAGCTTCCTTCGATGCTGGGCTGTGCGGGATGGGGGCCTGCCTGCAGCAGCACTGCCAGCTGCTCGACCTCGGCGTTGCGCTCGGCCTGCGTGTCGGCGAGCGAGCGCAGCTGGCTGGCTCCCTCCGCGCTGTCCGCGAGCATCGAGGCGGTCACGACCGGCGTGTAGCCTGCAGGCGGACGGGCGAATGCCTGCCGTCTGAGCATTTGCCAGGCTGACGGCCCGGCCTTGACCGCAGCACCTGGCCTTGTGGCTGCCCTCAGGAACAGCCTGAGCGATTGTGACTTGACAGAGGCGGAGAGGCGAAGCTGCGCAGAAGCTGTGGGCTGGCTGCAGTGGCACGGACTGGCTATGGGCCCCCCTGCCGACCTGAAAGGGGTGTTGAGAGGGTCGCGCGCCTTGCGAGGCTGCAGGCAGCGGCAGCGAGCCGTGCGCCTGCTGCTGGCTCGGCTGCGCAGCTGGTTGGGGGGCGCCTGGCTCCGCAGCTGGCCCAGCAGCGTCCGCGGCAGGCTGCTCCGATGTCACAGCGGGCTCTGGCTGTCCGGGCGCTGCAGCTGCCCCTGGCGCCTCTCTCGCCACCTCCGCTCCTGGCGACGCCTCAGCTGCTGGTTCCTGTGCGGCCACAGCTGCTGCAGCCGCCGGCAGCTGCTGAGCTGGCATGCTGCCGTGCGGCTGCGCCTGCCCTTGCCAGGTCACATCGGGCGGCAGGGTCTCGAGAACGCCATTCAAATAGGCCAGAGGCGCCTCAGTGAGGTCCATCAGCTGCGTCTCCTGGTAGCCACCAAAGTCGCCTGCAGGCAGCCAAGCTCATAAGAAGGAAACCATGGCCTGTCGCAGCAGCCACATGCTGACATTCCCAATGTTACTGCGTCAGAAACGTGCTGCAGACAGAGGGGAGCGTGCCTTCGGCAGGCGGCGGGCTCTCAGTCGGCAGCACCGTCTGCCTGGCCTGGGTCGGCTCAGTCTGCCTGATCTCTGTCGAGCCGAACTGCTGGCCGGCTGCCGGCTGCGCCTCGCGCTGTGTGACTGGGGCCGACTGCGGCTGGCGGGCTGTCGCGGCCCGGCCGGTGAACTCCAGCTCAGCTGCCTCCAGGCTGCCCACCGGCGGCAGGGAGTCGGGTAGCTGGCCCTCTGCAGGCAGGCAACACTCAAAGGTGAGTGTGCAGTTTCCTCAGGCCACTCCTCACGAGAATGAGTGGCGGGGAGGGCGCACCTGGCAGGCTTGCCTCCAGCTCCAGCTGGCTGACCCGGTCAAAAGCGCCTGCGCCGGTCTGCACTGCCGAAGGGACGTACGCAGGCGTGGGGGCAAACGCCGCAGCGTTCTGGCCTACAGGTGCGGCAGCCTCGCCCTGCTGCCCGGCAGCTGCCTGGCAGGCTGCCTCGATGCTGTTGCTGCTGACTCGCGGTGCCGCCGACACGGGCCCGCCAGAGACTGCGCCCTCGCCGGTGCGCTTGCTGCTGGGCGTCTGCTTCGCGCCCCTGCAGAAGACCAGCGAGGGCCGAGTTGGTGGAGCCCGGTGCTTTGAGAGATGGTGCATGTGCTCGCGATCTAGGGCGCAAGGGCGTACCCGCGAGTCCTGGTGGAGGGAGCAGTGATGGGCGATGTGCTGGCCAGGATCTTGCGCCTCTCATCACTGTTGACGCCCGAGACGGTCTTGGAAGAGCTCAGCACAAGCGGTGACTCGCCGTTGTGCATTCTTACGCCCTGCACGCGTTTGCGCTCGTTCAGACACTCGAGCATCAGCCACAGAACGTGATGGAATGCAGCATGGGAGGGGCATCGCTGTGCTGCGCAATGCTGAAAGGCGCACCGTGCGGGCAAATTGCCTCAGCAGCTGTCAGTGCCGGCTCCAGTCAGCTCAGCAGCATCGCATCACGTCTTCAGTCGTCGGGCGGGTACATCGCTGCTGCCTTTTCACATAGAACAGGCGCGGCCGGAAGCAGCTCTTGTGCAAGTGCGCTGGTGCGGAGGGGGCAAGGTGAGAGTGGAAGGCGGGTCGTTTGTATTAAACCCTAGCTTCTTCCGCCGCCCGCCCGCCGACGTTCGGCGAAAGCGCGTAGCTCCTTTTTCAGTTTGCGGAAACCGGTGCTACGCGCATAGGCAGAGACGCTGTCCGCCGCCGCCGCGGCTTTTGCACCCGCCAGCAGCGGCGGGGACCAGGCCTTGAGCACCGCTTCAGCCTCGCCAGGCTGCAGTGCACCTGCAGCCGAGCGCTCACAAACTTGGACACAAAGAGCGCGAAAAAGTGCAGCTTCATCTGCATGAAGCGTGAGTGCTTGCCTGGCGGCAGCCCTGTCAGCGCGGATCGAAGCCAGTGGCAGACCGCCTGCGGCGGCTGCCCAGGGACCGCCGCGAGGCAGCCGAGCAGGCAGGTGGCCTTCTGCAGACGCGCCAGCGGTGCCGGCCCCAGCAGCGCCAGCAGCAGCGCCAGCACGGCCTGCGGGGCCTGCTCTGCTACGACGCCTGCCAGGCCGCCGTTGCCCGCTTTGGCATCCAGCCAAGCGCGCTCTGCAAGCCCAGAGCAGCACTCAAGGACCCGCTGGAGACCAGGCAGGGTTCAGCTTGCTAGTGCGGAGCGGCAGGAACACACCCAGCAGTGCAGAGAGGCAGGCCAGGGCTGCCGCAGCCGCCTCTCTGTCCTGGCAGGGCACGCTCGCGATCGCCGCGGCCACGCCCTGCCGCAGGAAGCCTGCCAGGCTGGCGGATGCGCGCTCGGCGCCCCACCCGGCCGGATGCCAGCTGCGGGCAGCGGAGGCCACCAGATCCAGCATCGCCTACAGCCAGTGAGGCCATGTGGCTGTCTTTTTGCGGCTGAGTGACTTGCCCTTGAGCTGCACTGGGGCACCTGCTGGGGCCGGCAGTGGCTGGCTGGGTGAGAAGCTACGGCGCGTTTTGCCAGCGTTGCAGCGGTACAAAACAGGCTGCACAGCCTCCGCAGGCTGGGCCACGGCGCCTGGCTGGCCAGAGGCAACCAGGGAACGGGCCCGCCTGGCAGCTCAGGAGTTGTGTGATAAGAGGGGCGCGCCTCTGCCGCAGCCGGGTGCGCGTCGCCGCCCCTCGGCTCCAGCAGGCGCCGGAAGCAGGCGCAGGCCGGCAGGCGGTCGAGTGCGGCCGCCAGCGCCCAGTCAAGCGCGGCGCGGCCGGCGGCTTCGGGCGTGCGCTCCCGCCCGCCGCCCTCGGCACCGGCAGCATCGGCCGCCTGCGCCAGCACCTCCTCCAGCATGCCCAGGAAGGCATGGCCTACAAGGGGATGACAGGCGTGAGCAAACCTGTCTCTGCTTATACCTGTGATTGAAGGCGCTGCAGGTCGGCCGTGCTTTCATGCACCCGCCGACTTGTGTGTGGTGCCGAGGGGGGCCTGGAGGCAGGCATCCAGCCAGCCAGCAAGATCAAGCCCCGTAACAGGTGCTTCTGAGCTTGCATGACAGACTCTGGCGGTCTGTCCAGCAGCTGGCCCCTCTGGGGCTGAAGATGCAGCTTCCCCTCACCTTCCTCCAGGTCGACGGCATCAGGCACCATGCCCGCCGCGGCGGCAGCCAGCGCCGGTGCCTGCGCCGCCGGCAGCGCCACCGCAGCAGCCACGCAGGCAGCGGCGGCCGGCCGCAGGCCCACAGCCGCAGGCGCCAGCACGGCTGGCCGCAGGGACGGCAGCGCAGACTCGGCTGCGCTCGCGGCTGCGGCCGCCAGGGCAGAGCCGCCTGCTTCCAGCTCGGCCACCTGCGGAGCCAGGCAGGGGTGTTCGCTGCTCCCGCCCTGCCAAGGGAGACAGCCTACAGCCCTAAATGCTGTAAAGTTTCTGGCGACAACCAGGCCGCCCGGCAACACCCAGAATTGAGCACGGCAGCGCTCGCCCCTGCCCACAAACAAAGAGAGAAGCCTGCAAGCCTCACCCAGCTGCAGACGGAGCGCAAGCGGCCCAGCTGGCGCTCGGCCTGCTGCAGCGCAGCCGGCGGTGGCGGCCCCTGGCAGGCAGCGAGCGCGCCCAGAGACGGCTCCAGCTGCGCCAGCAGCTGCGCAACTGCCGCCCGCTGCTGCTCTGCCGTTGCATCGCCTGCCAGCAGGCAGCGCAGGACTGCGCCCACCACAATGGCCTCCTCCTGCAGCGCCAGAACCTTGCTGAACCAGATTTTGGGCCGGCTGGGTGGTGCCTCGGTTGCTTGTCAGCAGCTTGGCTGGCTGTATGCTCGTGGTGAGGGCAGCGCATACCCCACATGCCTTGCAGCATGGATGGGTCAACATGCAGGGCGTTATGAGAGAGAAGCTGGCCTCAGGGTCTGCGGCTCCGCCCAACATGTCTGTCAGCTGGTCCGCGGCGGCCCGGAATCCCGGCAGGCCCTGCAGGCCTGCTTCCGCGAGCGCAACTGAGGCGCAGCTGCTAATAAGAGCGGCGGCCGCCAGCGCGCAAGGCGGCTGCCGCAGCGCTTGCAGAGCCGCTGCCAATGCAGCCTCCAGCACTGCCTGCAGCCCAAAACACGCCAGTCAGAGGCAGCTGGGCTCCACAGACCTGGAGAGAGTAAGGCGCCAGTGAAGCAACCACAGCAGCTGCTGCACTCAGTTATCTCTGCAGGCTTGGCGGCAGCAAAACAGCCTGCCGCCGACGGCATGGGTTGACTCGAGGGCCTCACCGCAGGCGCGCCCGGATCAGGACCGCGGCCCAACGCGGCCAGCAGCGGCTGCAGCACCGCGCTCAGCGCACGCAGCGCGGCGCCCGGCTGCGCTTGCTGGCCGGCAGACGCGGCCTGGCCGCTGCTGGGCAGTGCGGCAAAGAGCAGGGCCCTCAGCGAGGCCGCTGGCCCAGGGTCCCACAGACGGGCGAGCGGGCGCTCGGCTGCCGTCACAGCAAACAGCCGCGCCTGCACGCAAACCATGTATTAGTCATGTGCACCCTCTCAGCCATGCTCCCTGACGACGCAGCTCAGGCTCCTGCCAGGCTGCGTGCAGGCAGCGCTATGCAGCCAAGCCTGTCCCAGACAAGTCCTCAGCATCATTAGGAGCCAACATCTGCTGAACGAACGGCTGCTGCAGCTGGAGCGGGGCACGGCAGCGACACGCGCCTCCAAACCTGCGCCCGAGGCGCCCTCTGCCAGGCAGGCAGCAAAGCCGTCGGGGCCCATCACACGGCAGCACTCCTCCAGTGCCATGGCCGCGCTGGCGAGCGGGCCCGCATCCCCATGCTCCTCCTGCCGAGCCGGCGGGAATCGCGGCAGCGCCGCCAGCAGGCCGGCTGTGAGCGCGGCACACAGCGCCACCAGCTGCTGCCGCTCCGGGGAGCTGCGGCGGCAGCAGCAGACCCGCGTTGGTCTCGCAGGCCGGGGACTGCAGGAGAAGAGGGCCGGCAGGGCAGGGAGGCAGCAAGATGAGGGTGCTAGCAGCAGCTCTGATGGGATGTGCATGGGCATGAAGCGTCGCTGATGCAGGCTGCAGGCGCGGGGCGCGGCTTCTGACCCGGGCCTCTTCAAGCAGCACTGCAGCGCTGTCCTATGAGGCGGCGCCAGGCAAATGCCGCTACTTGTGGCCTCCGCACAGGTCAGGCAATGCCCAGCCGCGGCCGACACACGGCTGCCACCAGGAGGACGGTCCCGGCATGGGCGACAGCGCACCAGTCAGGCCGCGGCCGGACCGACTTGAGCCCCTTGGAGGCGAGCTGCGCCCAGTCGGCGATGGCTGGCACGCTCACGGGGCAGCCGCTGTCCTGCAGAGAGCACCATTCTGCCGTCATGCGTGCGCAGTTTGCAGCCTTCAGGATCAGTCACACGATGCACTGTAACGCCACATTATGAGTAGCAGAGAGCGCAAGTGCAGGTATGCAGGGGAGCTAATAAACCGTCGCTAGCGCCTCCCAGTCAGTAGCTTGCCGCCATGCGAGGCTTCTTGCAAAGCGGCAGGGGAGGCTCACGTCCAGCAGCGGTGGCACTGTGGCGAGCGCTGCGTGGCCTTCCCTGAGACGGGCTCCCTGCAGACACCAGGAGGCGCAGCCTCAGCGTGCCAGCGCCCCACGGGCTCGGCAGGCGGCCTGTGCGGCGGTGTGACAAGTGGAGAGGAAGGAGGCATGCCTCGGGCGTGAGGGAGGCCCACAGCTCCGCATGTGAGAGGCAGAAGGACAGGTAGACTGCAGACAGCGCCTGGAAGCGCTCGGTCTCGCCAGCCTCCAGCGCCTGCGCGGGCCGGCATGGGCGTCCAATGGCCGTGAGTTGCCATGCAGACTAAAGCAAAGTTTTTGGCATACGTTTTGTTTCACAAAACGTCTGTGGAATACGTTTTGATACCTTTTGCGAAGACATGCACAGAAGGAGCTTGTTTTGCCCAACAGAGACACATTGGCGCGCTGCTTTGCTTGCTTCCTCAGCTTGGAGGCAGTCAAGATGGCGGCGCGCCTGCACAGCCTGGCCCGGCAGCTCGCCACAGAACTGCAGCAGCGGCGGCGTCAGCTCCTCGGGGCCGTGCTCGATGACGGCCTCGGCCGCGCTCTGCGCCGCCTCCTGCAGGGCGTCGTCGCCTGCAAGGGGCGGCAGGTCCACCCACACATGCTTCCATCGCTGCTCAGCACTGCAGCTTTGCAGGCCAGATAAAACGATTATCCAGGGGCTGGGCTCACCGCGGCCAGTAAGGCTGCTGAAGGTCAGCCGCAGCAGGTCCCCGCAGGCCGGGCTGGCTAAGTCCACGCAGCCCAGCTGGGCCCAGGCGCCAAAGGCCCGCAAGTAGGGGCCAGCGGCCGCGCCCTGCCGCTCCCGCAGCGCGGCCCACAGCCAGCCGATGACAAAGGGGCCCCAGCCAGCCACCTGCAGCCTTCCAGCCGTCAGCTTGTAGACATCTGCAGAGTCGGAATGATGCAGGGAAGGTGGGGTGAATGCCTTGGTGCGCGGCTGCAGCTTGGTCTCCTGCCCACTGGTACCCCGGCCGTGGTTGCTGCAGGCTGCGTCCGGCAGCTCTGCCAGCACTTGCAGCATGGCCTCATGCGGCACACCGGCTTCTGCAGCCGCACGCACCTACATAAGGTGTACAGAGCGCAAGCGGTGGCGCTAGAGAAGCAATGAACGATTGGTCACCTAGTGAACGCAGGTCTGCTTCGTCCTCAGCCGTTTGGGCCAGCAGATATGCGATGGCGATGCACAGGTGGTCCAGAGTCTGCCGCGGCCCCTCGCGTTGGGCCTGGACGGCAGCGGCCAGGCCTGACCGCAGCTCCTGCAGCGCCCCTACCGGAAGGCCGGCCGCCTGTCGGCCGACCTTGCGCCTCAGCACCTGAGCAGCGAAGAGCCGGGCTTCCTGAGGCACGCCCTGCTCCTTGGCCACCGCCAGGCATGTCTGCGGCCGCAGAGGTCGACCGTCAGGCCTCAACGGGGACCGGCTGATCAGAAAGCAGCATGGTACATTGCGCTATCTTCTTCGGATGCCACAAGAGCAGCGCAGCTGCTGCCGGCACCGCGAGGCCGAGCACAGAACGCACGCGCCATGCGTCGTCGCTGTCCTGGAAGCCCGTCAGCCACTCGCGCGCCGCAGGCCCTTGTGGATCGGCCGGACGGAAGGCCACGATCGCGGCATCCACAAAGAGCTGCTCCATGGCGCACAAGCCGGGACGCTAGGCCAGATGCATGCGATGGTGATCTATTCAATCGTCAAAGGAAACGCTGATGACATATTTACCGCACAGCCAGCAGCTACTCCTTTACATGTGCCATGTTGCTTTCCATATGTCGGAGAATGGTGGACGACCGAGGCGGCAGGGCAGGGCATGTCCTTGGAAGGCCCGGCATACCGTCAAAGTCATCGCCTGTGCGATCAGGAGAATGCATGTCGCAGAACCGCCCAGGCATGTTATGAGCAGCATGCACTGTCAATAAGCCGGGCCTTCTGCCGTCTTCACGAGAGCGGCATGGCAGACCGCCCACGTCTGCTGGTGCTTTATGGCTCGCAGACGGGCAACAGCAAGGTGCGTGGCAGCCATATGCCTGCATCTCATGCATCTTTTGGCAGAAGCGAGACTCTCGACGGCTGTTTGGTTCAGGATGTTGCCGAGCGCATCGCCAGGGAGGCGCGGAGGCGGCACTTTCGGCCCGCGGTGCTCGCCATGGACTCTTACCCGATCGATCAGCTGCCTCAGGAGCGTCTTGCCGTGTTTGTCGCATCGACGACCGGTCAGGCGCGCACCTGCCCGCCGCTGCCGCCGCCTGCTCTCGCCCACAACACACCAGGGTCCAAACGTACCACGGCTGCAGGGCGAGCCGCCTGGCAACATGGTCACCTTCTGGCGGTTCCTGCGCCGCGCCAGCCTGCCAGCCGACCTCCTGGCGGGCATGCATGCTGCCGTCTTTGGCCTAGGCGACTCGGGCAGGCCCCTGGCCCTCACCGCAGCAGCGTGAAGCCACCATGCAGCCGCAGTGCACAAGCCTGACAAGGCAGCCGCCTGCTGCAGGCTATGTGGGCTACAACGTGGTCGCCAAGAAGCTCGACCGCCGCCTGGCCACGCTGGGCGCGCAGGAGCTGCTGCCACGCGGCCTGGGAGACGACCAGCACCCGGCCGGCTATGAGGCCGCGCTGGACCCCTGGCTGGGCGATCTCTGGGCAGCCGCCCGCGCGCTGCACCCGCTGCCTCCGGGTCTGACAGACGTGCGCCCGCCTGCCTGGCACCCTCACTTCTGGACCGGATTGAGACTCCAGCCTGCTCAGGCAACTGCACAGAACAAACCTGAAGAACTGAAACTGTTGTGCAGCCAGCGCCGGGCGAGGTGGCTGAGCTGGAGGCGCTGCGCTATTGCGTCACCCTGCTGCCGCCCGCGCAGCCGGCCGAGCCGGCGACGGAGGCGCAGGAGCAGGCAGAGGCGCTGGAGGCCGCCTTTCAGTTTGGCCGCCTGGAGGATGTGGCAGCCGGCGCGTGGGACGGCACAGCTGAGCCGCGGTCGCGGCCCGAGTGGGGGCCAGGTGGCTTCCCTGCCTTTTTTGGAGCATCTTCCTTGCACACTCTGCCATCCGCTGTCACCCGCGCTCCGACGCCAACAGCCTCCGACCGGCAGTGCTGCTGCTGCTGTGTGCAGGCACAGGCATGGCGCGGCCCTGCCTGGCCGAGCTGCTGAGCAACGAGCGGGTGACGGCGGCGGACCATTTTCAGGACACGCGGCACATCCGGCTGGGCCTGGGGGCGGGTGCAGCAGCTCACGAGCCGGGGGACGTGCTGTCGGTCTTCCCGCGCCAGCCGGCGGCGGCCGTGGCCGCCTTCCTGGAGCTGCTGGGCCTCGCGCCGGAGCAGCGCGTGCGGCTGCAGCTGGTTGAGCCGCCCGCGGCCGGGCAGCCAGCCTGCATGGAGGCAAGACCGTTCCAGCCGAGGCTGCCTGGCTGAGCAGGCGCAGGCTGCCCTGCTACATTTCCAGCTGCTTGAAAATCGATCCTCTCCTGATGCTGCAGAGGGGGGTTGCTGGGGGGCTTGGTTTGGCACAAACATGGATGCAGCCTGGCACAAAAGACGAGTACGAATCCAGTCCGGCACTGAAGGCAGCCTGCTGGCCGGCAGGCCCGTCTGGGTGCGCTGGTCGAGGGCGCCCTGGATGTCTCGGCCGCCTCGCCCCGCCGCGTCTTTTTCGAGCTGCTGGCGCACGCGGCGACCGAGCCGCTGCAGCGCGAGCGGCTGCGCCACTTTGCGGGCGCGGAGGGGCGGGACGACCTCGCGCTCTACTGCCAGCGGGAAGGTGCCTGCAGCCGCCTCCGCCTGCCCCGGCGCGCAGCGCAGCGGGCGCCAAGCAGCTACCTCTGCCAGGCGGCGGGAGATTTGCGCGATGTGGAGTGAATGTTAAACGCGGCAGTCCCACCAGCAGCTGCCATGGCAAAGCGGGTGCAGATTCACGAGCTTGCCGGGTGAACGCTGCCTCTTGCCGGCCCCTTGCAACGCTTCCGTGCCCCGCCACTTGCAGGCCGCACGGCACTGGAGGTGCTGCAGGACTTCAGCTCCGCGCGCCCGCCGCTCGCCCGCCTGCTGCAGGCTTGCCCGCGCCTGCGGCCGCGCCAGTTCTCGCTGGCCAACAGCGCGGCCGCGCACCCGCGCGAGGCGCACGCCCTGGTGGCGGTCGTTGACTACCGGACGCCCTTCCGGCGGCGGCGGCGCGGCCTGTGCAGCTCCTGGCTGGCCAGACTGCAGCCGGGCACGCCTGCCTCTGCGGCCATCGTACCTTGCAGAGCCTGTGTCAGCCACAGTGTGAGCGATGCAGGCTGCCACAGATGCTGTCGAGTTGCATGTCACTGGAAAGCAGCATCTGATCAAGTGCTACGGGAGCTGCTTGCAGCTGCTGCTTGGCTAACAGCTCGTGCCCCCTCTGCATCCAGCAGCCTGCTGGCTTGGCCCATGCAGCTCTGGAGCAGCTCTGCCAGGCATCCCCAGCCGCCGCTGCAGCCTTGGCTGGCTTGCCACGCAACTGACGGAGCAGAGTGCCCCCCTGCCAGGCGCGCGGGTGCCTGTGTGGATCGACAGAGGCGTGCTGCGCCTGCCGACAGACCCCGCCGCGCCGATCATCATGATCGGGCCCGGCACCGGCGTCGCGCCCTTCAAGGCCTTTCTGGAGGAGCGTGAGGCGCGTGCGGCCACAGGCATGCCCACTGCCGACCCGCGCTTCAGTGACAGCTGGCGCCAGCACGGAAAGCCAGAGCCTGGATGCACTCCTTGACCAAGCCCCCTTTGCTCGGCTTGCTGAGGGAGGATGCTTGTGTGACTGCTGCCGCAGGCGCCCAGCAGGCGCCCAGCTACCTCTTCTTCGGCTGCCGCAGCGCCGCCAAAGACTTTTACTATGCAGACCTGTGGCGCCGCCTGCAAGCTGCGGGCGTGCTCGACCGGGAGGAGGGCCTGGTGACCGCGTTTTCGCGGAACCAGCCGCAAAAGGTGTATGTCACGCACCGGCTGGCGGAGCGGGCGGCGCTGCTGTGGCACCTGCTGCAGCAGGTGGGGCACATGCGGCCTCAACTTCTTCCCTCCCTCCCTGCTTGTCTGCCTCTCATTGCCTGCTGTGCCCTGCCAGCCACGCCTGCCAGCTACATCTTGCAAGCCACCAGCCCAGGGGTGGGGACGCAAACAGCCACGCAGATTTGCCCCTTGGCGCGCAGGAGAGAGCTTCAGTGACTGACTCGGCGGCTGCCGCTGCAGGGCGCACACGTGTATGTGTGCGGCTCGGCCGACCGAATGCCGCAGGAGGTGGCGGCCGTCTTCCTGGAGCGCGTGCTGCAGCAGGCGGGCGGCCTGGAGCCAGCCGCGGCAGGCAAGGCCATGCGGCAGCTGGAAGCCAGCGGCAGATACGTGGTGGAGGCTTGGTCCTGATGACGCTGCTACTGTGCTGGACGCGGCTGTGCTCATGTCTTTGCAGCTCTCCTGCCTTGAGCAGCATGCAAACATTGCCGTGTGCTGTCCCGTATCCAGGGCTGTTCTACTTGGAAGTGGGCAAAGTCAGGGCCGCAGCCACATGCATCTCTTCCCCTGTCGTTTTTCCAGGTCAGCAGGTGCAGTCACACTGATCAAGTCCGAATCATATTCTGCAGCATCTGCTTCTGGCCAAGCAGTCCAGCTGCGAGCCGGTCAGCATGCGGCCTGCAGGGCTGGCGACAGCGCGGAAGTCAGCCCAGAAGGCTCGCAGCGTCTTGCCATACTGACAGTGCACAGCCCATTCAGCCGTTCTGGCCAGCTTTTCAAGGGGGAACTTGCCAGCCGCTTGCAGAGTCGCCTCAAAGGCTTCCTACGACATGCCTGACAGGCGCGTGGCCTGGCCCCTCAGGAGCTCCAGCACCGTCAGCTCCCTTGACTAGAAGAGCTGTGGGCTGGGGGCTTGTTGGGAGCCTGCGATGCCAGGCGCAGCCGAGTCATGGATGGCTCATGAAGGGAAGGAGGGGCACTGAGCTGGAGCGGCAGTCCTCCTCCTGCCGTCCGTCTGGTGCAAGCTCTGGGAGGCAGTCGCAGGAGGCACTTTATGGACTAGCAAGGCGCAACCGCAGCCTGTGCCTTAGAGCCAGAAGCGTGCTTGCAAGCTGCTGGGACAGCCTGCCAGCCCTGCTGTGGGAGGCAGCGGTAGCATGTCGGTGCTTGGTGGCCTGGAAGCGCTCACCTCGGGGAGCTGCATTGCAGCGACACCGATCGCGCACTCCAGTGGAAGCAGTCTAGTGCAGACGTGGATGCTCAGAGAGCCCATGTGAACGATAAAGTCCAACGTTGTTCGGGCGGGTACTCGTGCAAGTATGCGCACCTGTGGACAAGGCACCAGGGCATATGTCGGACCAAACAGGGCAGAGGCGAGCATTCGGCTTACAGGGCAGGCGCTGCCAATTGCTGTGATGCAGATAGGGCAGGTGTGAAGGATGGCAGCAGGTTGGTGAGGGGCGCGCACCCTCCCTCGCGTCTGGAAGTGCTCGATGACCACGAAATGCTTGTGGATGATTGCGTCGCCTTGCAAGGCCAGCGACGCTTGCGTGTTTGCAACTGGGCGGCCAGTGTTGAGCTGATAGCCGTCTTTGCTGCAGAGGAGTATGTCGGGAAGCACCAGCTCCTCGTAGCACTGCAGCGCAAGCGTGTGGCTCAGAGACCCGCTGCTTGAAGCAAGAAGGCTGCAACCCGATAACGCCATGGAGTGCAGCAGTGGCTGCAGCAGGCAGATCAGAGGTACGTGCTGCCCTGCGTGGTGCGTGAAGCGCGCCAGGCATTCCAGCTTTGATGATGACTCAGGCCTGAGCAGCTGCGGCGGCTGACTGCTGGGGAGAGGCAATCATGCACAGCTGCTTGGCGCTGAGCCGGCGTCTCACCAGCTGGAGGCGCACCGCCGGCAGGCCACGCTAGGGTGGCGCCAAGTACGACGATTCATCATGGCCAGAAGCTCACGTGAGTTGCGGTAGACGGCCATATGTGTGCTGCCATACGGTGCCCAAATCCGCAAGCTACGCTGGCGCACCTGCCGCAGCACAGCAGCACATGAGCAACGGGGCTTTTGGCCGTTTTGGAACCACGCTGGAGCAAAGGCGAGCTCCAGGTTCACCTCATCTCTTGAGTCATAGAATTGCTGTTTTGCGGTCCATGGGATCAGGGTGCAGCGTTTCCCGGCCTAAACGCGCTTGCATGCGTGGCGCTGCTGCCACACATGCTGGCAAGCGCAGCCGCCCCCTGATTACTGGGCAGCTTGTCCAGGCAGCAGGTGCTGTGTGTGCCGTTTAGCCTGTGCTATGGCATTGGTGCCGCAGCAGGCCGCCTGCAGCCGTAAAGCGGTGCTCAGCAGGCAGGCAGGCAGCACTCTCGCCGAAGAAAGGAAACCCTGGAGCCCGTGCAGCTCTGCGTCATCACAATGTTGCTCGTCAAGCAGCCTGGCATGCATGGCATCAGAACAGGCAGGGAATGGCCCCGAAAAAGCAGGGGCCTCATCATGCGGCCCGGCTGCTAGCAATGCCGCTGCCAAGAATTGCTGCTCAATCACGTTGACAGCCACAGACAGGCAGTGAGAGGAAAGGGGGGCGCACTGTGAATGAGGTTGGTGATGCTGCAGTTGATCGCAGCTAGGCGGGTCGTCGGAAAGATCGGGCTCTGGTAGCCCTGGTGCGGAAACCCACAGCTAGTGTGCACAGGTTGGAGGCCCGTGAGCCTGCAAGCGAACCGGCCAGCAGTCAACATTCCGCTCTCACCTAGCGGGCACGCTCAGGAGGGCCAGGACAGCCATGCACCTGGCAGGAAAACGGTTGGCGTCCTTGTAGTCCGCCAAGAAGGCAGCCCGCTCTGCCCTTGAAACTCTGCAGAGCCTCGACCAGTCCCAGGGCGACAGAGAAGCGCAGGGGTGCCTCGAGGCGTGCGGGGTCGGCGCCCTGCAGCGGCAGCAAGCATCGTGCTTCAGTGTTAGTAGTGCACCTGCAGGCTGCTGGGACAGCCTGTCAGCGCTGCTGTGCAGGGAAGCGGCTTGTTGTTGCTGCTTGCTGGCCTAATGCTTGCCTCGGCGAGCTGCATGGCTGCAATGTCGAGAGCGCACTTCATCCTCAACTGGCCAGTGCACACCACGTGGGTGCCTGGAGAGCCCATGTGCACCACGTACTGGCAAGCAGGTGTGTGCACATGGGTGTATCTGCGTGCAAACTTACACCATGGCATATGCCAGAAAGCTCAGCTGGCTGCTGGGCAGGCGCCGCCAAAGCTCTGTTGCAGAAGGGGCAAGCATGGGGGTGAGGAGCTGCTGGAGCAACGATCGTGTGCTTCAGCGCGGCTCACCCGGTAAAGGACCGCCGGCAGTTGCCCTAGTGCTTGCTCCTTGCCTGGCAGTCTAGCAGCGCGATGATTTTCTGCGCTGGGCGACCGCGCAGGAAGTCGATTATGCGGTGATTCAGCCTGGCCAGCAGCGCCTGGCTGAGGCCGCCGGCTGTGCCCTGAAAGAGCAATTCGCGGAATCTTAGAGCCTGCTGGCTGGCAGCCAGTGCGTACACCAGCCTGCTGGAGCAGCATTGATTGAGACTGGGTGCCTTGGCTGGACGCGGCTTTTGCCTGGAGCACAGGCCTGTCCAGCACAGCGCTGCACTGATGGAAGGGTGGGGAGCGCACGAGAGATAGGAACAGCTTTGCGATGGTCGTCCGCCGGCTTCTCCCCTGGCAAAGTGCTGCTCAGAACCAAAGTGAAACAAGTGCCGGCGTCACCTGCGCCGGCCCCTTTGCCTTTCCTGCATGCAGCGCATCAGCAGGTGAGAGCTCGCTCACGGCTGCCTTGCAGCAACTTGCCAGGCTGAAAGGTGAGAGGGCGGAGGAGGGCACGCACACGCGCTTCCTGCATGCCTTGCCGTGAGCCTGCTGCTGCCGCACGCGTTGGTAGGCACGGCCTGTTCTGCAGCCCATGGCAGCTTGTTCAAGCATCAGGTGCTGCTTTTGGGCGGCGGCTCCAGGCTGGCGGTTTCCAGGTTGTTGAGCCAGCGCTGGGCGCCAATCACTTTATCATCAGTCTGCAGCAGAGCGATGTACCGTTCCATGACCTCGTCGAAGAAGTCACCTGCAGGGCGCTCTGCCATCAGGCGCACCGTTTTACAAGAGTCGGCCGGGAGCAAAGATAGCCCTGGAAGCTCACCGCATGGTGCCTCGGCGCCCAGGCACGCCCGTGCCGCGTCCAGCGCCGCCCACGCCACGTTCGGGCGCTTCACGCCGCGCCGCAGCACGGCCGCGCGTGCAAGCATTGTCGGTGGCTGTAGGCCTCCCAAGGCATGCTCTGCAGCCACTTGGCCTCATCAACCAGCAGCGCACGCAGCGCCGGCTCACTCAGCTGGAACAAGGTGGTGAATATGGGCTTGAGGCCAGAGGGGAGTGGAGGCGGCGTGCTGGGGGAGCTCACCTTGCTTGTTCCATGCTCGGTAGCTGGCGGTTGCCGCTGCGCTCCAAGTGTGCGTGGTGGTGACCCGGGCTCCCGCTAATGAGCGGGGGGCGTTTCACCAGCTCCTGGGCGCCGACGATCCACGCCAACAACTTTGCAGCGTGGAAGCAGAGCATGAGCGCCCGCCAGCCCAAGCTGCCTGGGACCGGAATTCACCACTGGCAGGGGGCGTCGCGCAGCTGGCACCCGAAATCTCAGGCTTACCACAGTGAGACTGCGGGCGCCATCAGCTGCGTGTCAGGCGCAGCAGCATCTTGAAGCCACAAGAACAGGCACAGGGAGGTGAGAGGGCGTACGTCCGCAAAAATGGAAACAGTTCGAAGACCAGCATTCCTGACAGTTTGACGGTGCCCTTGAGCAGCACCAGGAGGGTATTGCGGGTGTAGGCGGGGGGGCAGGTGTCAAGCTGGTGCCCGTTGCGGCCGCACTGGAGGAGGATCTCGACCAGGAGATCCAGGCCGGCCTGCACCATGGGCGGCAAGTGAGCGCGGCTGGGCGCCGGATCCGGAGCTTAAACGTAGCAGCAGGGGTGCAGCCTAGCTAAGCATAGCGCAGCCCATCAAGGCCAGGTCGAGAGAATACCTGCGCCTTGGCCATCAGGCTGGCAATTGCGTCATCCTGCAAAAACTCTGGCAGAATGAGGAAAAGGGCCATGAAGATGACCCTCATGTAGCTGACTGCCTGCCAGAGCAAGGCCCGGCAGCCGTTGGGGCGCTGGGCCGTGAACAGCCCCTCGCTCTCGGTCAGCGCCTCGAGGAGAGTGTTCGGCTCGTCGTTTCCTTGCTTGCTGCAGCCCACCGGCGCCGGATCAGGAAAGCAATCATGCCCATTTGCTTGGCAATGCGCCAGTATCTCACCAGCTTGGAGGCGCAAGCGCCAGCAGGCCACACTAGAATCGCGCCAAGTACAACAAATCACCATGGCGATAGGCACGCATGCCAGGAGGAGGTCATGCAAGTGCCACTTGCAGGGCACAGGGCTGTGAGCAGGGCAGCAAAACAGAGCCACTAGTTCCATGCTGGAGCAGATGCGAGTTCGACTCACCTCAGATATCAGTGGTGTGATCGAGCTCATTTCCAGAAAACCAGGATGCGGCGCTTCCCAGCCAGAACGGGTGCTCCTGCTTGCGCTGCTGCCGCTGGCAAGCACGGCCTCTTCTTGGGCCGGTGGCAGCTTGTCCAGGTGCCAAGTGTCACTGTAGAGCGGCAGCTCCAGGCTGGCAGTCTCCAGGTTGTCGAGTCAGCGGTGGACGCCAATGACTCCGCCGTGAGCCAGCAGCAGAGCGCGTCACTGGCCCATTAACTAATGAAGCCACCTGCGCGGTACTCTTCCGTCAGACGCGCTGCTCTTGAGACACAGGGGCCCGCGACCAAGGGCAGCTCTGGCGGCTCACCGCATGGTGCCTCGGCGCCCAGGCACGCTCGCGCCGTCTCCAGCGCCGCCCATGCCATGTTTGGGCGCCTTGCCGCGCGCCGCAGCACAGCCGCGCGTGCATGCACTTTACCTGTAAAGAAGGCTTCCCACTGCAGGTTTCAGCCGTTCGGCCTCCTCGACCAGCAGCGCGCGCAGCCCCGGATCCTTCAGCTTGAATGTTGTGAACTTGGGCTTTTCGGGAGCCTGCAATGTCAGGCACCACGGCCCAGTCAAGGACGTCGCAACTGGAAGGGAAATCTACATGACTGCGGCGACCAAAGTCATGTCATTATGATACGATGGAAGACGATAACAGCGGGGCGCGGCTCAGAGCAAGCTTCAGCGGCTTGTACAGCTACAGCAGAGTCTTTGAAGAGATGAAGAGGGAGGACAGGAGGGGGCAACCAGAGCCAATGCGTCACAATGGTGCTCGTTCAGCCTGCTGGCATGCATTGCATCAGGACCGGGCGGCGGCCAACTGCCTCGAGATTCACCAGGCCACGGCTTCCTCAACTCTCTGAAACCACAAACAGGCAGTAGGCGGAGAATGGCGCACCGCCCGGTAAAGGTTTGTCAGGCTGCGGTTCAAAGCAGCGAGATGGGGCGTCGGAAAAATGGGGCTTTGGCAGCCCTGATGCGCAAAGCCCCAGCCGCTGTGCACCGGGAGGACGCCCTTGAGCCTGCAGCCAATCCAAATAGCAGTCTACAATCCGCTCACGCCTGCGGGCGCGTCCAGGAGCGCCAGGACAGGCATGCACCCGGCTGAGGAGCGGCTGGCGCCCTTATAGTCTGCTTGGAAGACGGCCCGCTCCGCCAGGCTGCCAAATGTCTGGAGGTCCTCTACCAGTGCCAGGTCAACAGAGCGCATGTTGACTTCCAGGTGCGCCGGGTCAGCCCCCCTGCAGCAGCGGCGGTGAGCGTCGCATGTCAGTGCTAGAGCACCTGCAAAACTGCTATGGGAGGCAGCTGCGGCTTGTTGGTGTTTATTTGCGGGCAATACTTGCCTCGGCAAGCAGCATGGCCGCGGCATCCAGTGCGCACTCCAGCAGCAGTTGGCTGGTGCACACATGAATGATAGGGCTGCCCATGTGCACCACGAACTGGGTGTTGAATGGGCCTTTGAGTACGTTAGTGAAGCTGCAAGCGAGACAACAGGGCATGTGTCAGTAAATCGGGATGGCTCCAAGACAGGCACCAGAAGCTGTTATGCAGAATGGCCAGGCATGGAGCTGAGGAGCTGCTGGGTCAACAATCGTGTGCTCCAAAGCGGCTCACCCAGTTGGGGAGCGCCGGTCGCTGTCAGAGCGCCTGCTCCGCGCTAGTTGCTATAGAGGTCGGCAGCCGTCCCCTGGAATAGAATCCAGCAGAAACTCGGATTGCAGGCTGCCAAACTCTTGCACATCTGCTGGAACACAGCACTGCCACAGTGTCGGCACACTTTGGAAGGGTTGAAGTGCGGCGCCAGCAATGGAATGCATGCATGCTGAGCCAAGCACAGGAGAGCAGGCAGCCGCCGGCTAGCAGGCAGAGGGGGCGCACCAGTGCGAGGTGGCGGGTGGTGGCGCTGGCCACCAGCGTGTCCGCCGACTTCTCCCACACCCTCGCGAAATGCTGCTGCTCCTCAAAGAAAAACAATGCCGGCGTCCCCCCCTGCGCCGGCCCCTGCGCCTTGCTGCGTGCAGCGCATCAGCAGGTGAGAGCTCGCTCACGGCTGCTTCCAGCAACTTGCCAGACTGAAGGGCCGGCTGGGGGGAGGAGGGCACGCACACGCGCTTTCTGCATGCCTTGCCGTGAGTCTGCATGCGCTTGGCAATCGCGGCGAATGTGCCCAGCCCGCGGAGCTCTTCCAGCAGCTCCAGAGCCTCGGCGGTGAGCGGGACGGGGTCGTCCTCCGGTCGGCGAGCTGCAGCGCGGCAGGGGCAAGAAGGCTTGGTCCACCTGCTGCTGCCGCCTGCTGCTGCTGCTGATGTGCTGCAGGAGCATCAAAGCAGAAAACTGGCCATAGCAGAGGCAAAAGGAATGGTCACCTCGCCCAAGATCTCGTGGGCCACCTCGACCACCTAGTCGGCATCGTCCTCCTCGGTGTACGCTGACAAATTGAAAGTGTCCAGCCCCCCCTTCACCCGCCCCTGCTTGGGGCTCACCTTGACTTGCACCTCCCAGCCCAGGAAGGCGCCGCCCTTGGTCTTGCTATTGTATTTTTCATTTTTGTAGATGAATCTGCAAAGGAGCGCAGATTGGGTGTCGAGAGGCCCCCTTGAATGTGGGCCCTGCTACAGCAGGCAGCAGGGGAAGACTCACGTGCGCATATTCTTCCGGATGCCCGGCTTCAGCTCGGGCAGGGCCCAGGGCGCCATTGCCCGCAGCGCTCAGCAGTGCAGGACGCCTCCAATTGCATCAGCAGCACTGTATTGCGTTGAGCAGTGGAAGGTTGAGGCGGAGTGGATGCAGTTGGCGAGGCTGCGGCCGGTTTTGGCCGCATTGCAGAAGTTCTCTGTCAATGAAATGCCCGCCTGCACCACAGGCGCGGCATGTAAGTGCAACTGGGCGCTGGACTTGGGGCTGTTGCATGGCAACGGGGGCGCAGCCCAGCAAGGCTGAGTCCGAGGAACACCCGCGCCTTGGTCGCCATGCGTGCGTCCATAGGAAATCGGGGACCACCAGAAACAGCGCCAGCGAGAAATGACGCACAAATACTTGACGGCCTGCCAGGGCGAGGCCCTTCTCGCGCTTGGTCAGCGCCACATGGAGCGCGGCTCGTCGTGCTGCAGCCAACCGACGCCAGATCATGACCCTGTCACGAGCCGGTAAGCTCTGCAGCATTGAGAGCAGAGCTGAACTCACCATGTTATTTTCGCTTCCTCCTGCTCGTCAACAGCCAGCCCCTTATGTGGCGGCGATCCTTGTTGAATTTTGCTTTGGTGAGCCCCGCCCGCTGCAGCCGCGCCGCCTTCCCTCAGCACCGCTGCCCAGAAGAGTGAGGGCGCACCGAAAGCGCTGCGCGCTCTAGGCACTTTTTCCCTCGTCCAAGGCTAGCCTCGGAAGCTCGACGAAAGCGTGCAACGCGAGCGCGCCCAAGCGCGCTCCGGGCGCGCCAATCCTCGTTGCTACGCCCTCGGCCCCCGGCTTTCCGCTGACAGTGAGCGGGGCTAAGAAAAGCCGCACCGCTGACGGCTCCGCTAGTATCGGGACTGCGCCGCCTCCGCCGGAAGCGGCGGCACCGCCGCGGGGCGCCCTCACCGCTTCCGCTTGCCTTCGTCGCAGCGCCTTTTTACTGTGTTCAACTTGCTTCGGCTGGGCTGGGAACCCCCGAGGTCCTGCTAAAACCTTGTTGCCGAGCAGGGGCTTTGCGACGGCCCGCCGCGGGCCTGCTTGCCAGCGCACAGCTTCCTCAGGATTGAAGCGTTGCCAGGCAGGTACTCCCCTCCCTGGGCCGAGGAGGACGAGCCATTCGCCCGCCCACTTTTCTTGAGCCCGCCTCTCGGAAGGGAGAGCTTGCAGCAAGCCTAGCGGAGGCCGCAAACCGGAGGAATACCGCCGCTAGCATGTGCCCTTGCACAAAACATGCATCAGCTCTGGAAGGAAATTGGGTGTGTGTGTGCAAGCCGGTGCTAAGGCCATTATTTGCTGGCTGGACGTGAAAAAAGGCCGAATGCTCCTGCACGCAACTTCCTCGAGCACAGAAGAATGTTGATGGAACGTGCAGCCTGCCGCTGGGCCGAACCGCTAGCTCCTCCTGTGCTGCAGCTCAAGAGATCAAGTACAACTGCCGGTGGCAGGAAGAAGCTGTTGCTAGCGCAACAACCTGAACCACCACCTGGACGACCTAGAAACCATCAGCACAATGCAGGACTGGGAGAAGGACCCCACGTGCGCCCTTCCATCTCCTGTCACCTGACTGCTGCCAAAGACACCTGTTGTAAGAAAAGAATACCTGGAGAGCTGTCCTCTGCCAGATGTGACTGAGGGATCGCTCACCTGCTGCAGCTGCGAGGGGCTCATCACACTTGTCAACGGCTTTGGTTTTGAATTCGAAGAGTACAAGAGCCCGACCTTCCCAACGCCCCGCTTCGCTGCCCTCTACGAAAACCTCTCGCACCTCTTCTGCTGCGTGCGTCTCCTCCTTCCTGGACTTGGCTGCACCGCGCTGCCTTGCAGTGCTGCAATGCACGGGCTGAGCTGGCAGCGGAGCTTCTAGGCAGCAGCAGTCTGCTCCCCTGGGGCAAAGAAGGGCCGCCCTGCTCCTTTTGGGGCCAGGCTGGGCTGCCAACCTGGTTCCCCACCTGACAATGCCTGCCAGGCCTGGCCGAGCGGTAGCAATGGAGCGCTTTGGCCCTGGCTGCTCCTCACTGGCTCCTCACCCCTTCAAGGCAATGCAGCAGCCGTAGCTGCGCCTGCTGCTCTATGCCTTGCTCCGCGCCATGCCCTGCTGGCACCGCATCAGCCAAGCAGTGGGCCGTCGATCGCTGCAGCTTGCCAGCCCCCTTGAGCCGTCTCTAACTGGATGACACCTGGCATTGCAGGGCCCAGACACCCCACAACGTTCAAGGACAGTGAGCCGGCGGTGCATGAGCTGCTGGTCGAGGAGGCCGAGTGCCTGCGAGGCCTGTTGGAGTGGGAGGCGTTCAAGAAGACGGTGCAAGCGCGGGCAGCTGTGCTGCGGAGCGCGGCAAAGCACCCGGTGGTGGCGCGGGCGGCGCTGGAAAAGGCGCGCGCGTGCCTGGCCGCCGAGGCGCCGTGCGGTGAGCTGCCGTCGGTCCCGGTCGTCTGTATCTCTAAAGCGGCGCGCCTGACGACGGATCGCTGAGCAGGCGACTTCTCTGCAGCCATGCGTCGGCACCGCGCGCTGCTGCGGACCGACGACGAGGTGATGGGCGCCCTGCGCTGGCTCGACAACCTGGAAACCGCCAGCCTGGAGCCGCTGCCGGGCAGCCTGCCCTCCGAGCCGCTGTCCGGCAACCTGCGCTCCGAGCTGCAGACCGTCAGCCTGCGGCTGATTCGCAGCGCTTCGGCGGTTATGAGGAGCCAACGCACGCGGGCACTCACGTTGAGAGCCGCCAAGCAGCCGCGGCCGCACCAAGCGCCTTAATATTGCAGCCGAGCGGCAGGAAGACCAGGTGCCGCGGCTGCAGCCGGCCAGGCGGCGGCCGGGGATTTCGTTGGTCCAACGCGACACCAGCAGTAGCAGCTTGCCCAAGGACATTCACAGAATGCGGCAGCCCTCACCCACGGGGCCTCGACATGCTCATGCGCTTGTATGCCAGGAGTTGCGGGTGTTTTTTACCCGCTGCTTTGTGTGCAGCTTGCATGAGGCTGTGGCGCCTGCTCAGTGCTGGCGCCGTCCACAGCCATTTGAGCTGCAGAACTTTGTGTAATCCCTGCATTACCACCGACGCTGATACGCCAACAGCAATCCCCATTTTGCTCTCAGAACCCCTGGTCAGACTCGAGCTCAACGGTGTGATGCCCAGTACTCTCTGAGAGTACTCGGACCCCATCAGCGTGAGCAGGGCGGCAGATGGGGACGCCAGTCTGCATGCAGAGACGGCAGCTAGCACCAGCCTCACGCCATCGAAAGTCTTGCTGGAAAACAGCCATGCCTTGCGGGAACGCTGAAAAAAGTTCCACAATCTGAGACGCTGAAATATATGCTCGCCACGGGTCGTCACTTGCACCGGCTGCACCTTAGAAGAGGTCAGGCTAGCTGCTAGGCAATACCAATTTTGTGGTGCTCATCTCCAAAAGCTGGTGCGGGAGCTGCAAACATTAAGGCAGGCGGGGCGGTGCAAGCCGGGCAGGCTGATGACTTGTTTGGGACGCTCCAACAGTGCCTGCGCTCTCGCCTACTGAGTGCACTTACAGGGCCTGCTCACGGTGCATCAGCTGCCGTCTGTACAGAACCATGAAAGCCACACAGCACGGGCTCAAAACAGACGAGATGGTCGGTGGAGTGTGAGCACTGCTGGGCGTTGCCGCTGGTCAAGCGTTTTCCGGTGGACCATTTGGCATGTTGTCATGCGCAGAGAGCCCGCCAGCAAGTAGACCTTCTCGTGGCAGTGGCGCACATCAGTACTGCAGGCCGTGCAGGGTATAAGTCAGCGAGCCGATTGGAGACTTTGGAAAACAGAAATGGCGGGAAATGAATTGAACGGAGGAAAAAAAGGAAGACCTTCGCCAAGATGTACACAGCATGAATGATTCCAGGCACCCAGCCGAGTATGGTGAGCAGGATGTTGATGAGGACGTCTGCAGGACGGCAAACGGCAACGTCAGACGCCGTTCGGAGCCAAAAACAGGCACAGGAATGTATCTGGACCCATCTGCGGCAAATTCATGCTGGAACAACGCCAGCATGCCATCTGTAGCATGCGCATGTGGATGAGTGTGGTGGGGTTGCTGGAAGAGGTCGCCCACCCAATCGTTTTCGGTCCCGAGGAT
Organism: Trebouxiophyceae sp. KSI-1; assembly: GCA_003568905.1. Classification (NCBI taxonomy): domain Eukaryota; kingdom Viridiplantae; phylum Chlorophyta; class Trebouxiophyceae; species Trebouxiophyceae sp. KSI-1. The sequence continues at coordinate 9,765 of BHFV01000033.1, read as the reverse complement.
CCGCCAGAGTGGCTGGGAGTTTCCGTCGCATCAGCTGTGACTCCCCTCAACCCAGCCCCTCTGACGAGTGCAGAAGCCCGCCAGCGAGCAAAAAGAGCCGGCTTGGCAACAGCAGCGAGCCAAAATGTGTTCACACAGGGCTTGGATGCACAGCCGGAGACAGACGGCCCGCTCTAGACCGCCAGTCTGCAGCAGCTGCATTCCGCCCTCTTGAATCCCTATCCAAACACAATCACCTAGCAGCAAGCCGCCGCTCCCAGCACTTTTTGCAGTGGGCTGCAGGTCATTTTCAAGCTATGCCAACCGCAGGCTCATGAGCGAGCAAGCAGGCGAGGTGGATTGGCTTCATGCATCTGGCCGGGATCCTTCCTTTGGGTTCCAGCTGCCCCTCTTTCTGCGTGCCCATACCGAACAGCAAGCCACCCACGGGGGACGCCAAAAGCGGCCGTCCAGGACGAGATGAGCCCAAGGGCCGCACCCTTGTCGCACGCGCCCTTCTCGACGAAGACGCCCAGCGGGGGCAGGATGAAGGCGAGGATGAACTGCACGGCGTTGGAAAAGGGGCGGTCAGGTTGGCGACGGGGGCATGCCCGGATGCCTGGATGTCAGCGCTGAGGACAGCAAGCGCAGCCGTCTCCCGATCGCTAATGTGGCGGAAAGTTCATTACACATCCTAATCGTCACTTGCACAGCATTGCAGCGATGCCGGCGCGCCGAGTCGGCCGGGCTTCGCAGCGAAGCCATGCCGAAAAAACGCGCAGCGCGGCACGGCGGCGCCGGGCGCAAGCCGATGCCCCTTATAAGGCCGCCCCTGCCCTCATCATGCGCGCTCATGGCGACAGTTAACTGGCCTCCGACAGGAGTCAATGTTCCGGCAGGCGGGGAAGAGAGAATGGGAGCGACCTTGAAGATGTCGCTGCAGGTGAGCGGCATGATTCCGGCTCGTCTACGAGTCACTGGGGTGAGAGCAGGGGGCGCTGTAGGTGGGGGTTGGCGGGAGAATGGCAGTCGGGCGGAAGCGGGGGGCGGTGAGGGGGCAAGGCCCTTGCCCTGATGACGTTGCGCCCCAAGGCGAGGCGACCGGCGGTTGCTCACTCTTCTGCAATTCTGAGGAGGCCGTTTTTTGCGTCCGGCTTCAACGCGGACGTTTCACGGCCTCGCCAGGTGAGAGTTGCGGCCTGGTCAGGGAAGTTGGCAGGATCAATTGCCTCTGAGGCGTTCCTCGCGCAGGGGAACAGCGCGGGCGATCGCGCGCTGTGCCGAGTCTTTCAGACCATGCGCTGCCTTTGTGAGCATTGATAGCGCGGAAATTCGCTCGCAACGCCGGGAACCAACCCGCCTTATCCCAGCCGGGGCCTGATGCACCGCCTGGTGCGCCTGAGCCCGCTCGCGCGCCGCTCAGGATGGCGGAGGAGAAGGAGACCGAGCTGGGCAAGCTGCCCGCCGGTGGGGAGGGCGGCCAGGCGCCCGACCTGTCCGAGTTCAAGGGCCAGGGCGGCGACCTGGAGGCGGCTTCGGCCGTGCTCGACCCGAGCGAGGAGGCGGAGGACGCGCCGCTGACGGGATGGCGTCAGAAGAGCACGACCACGTCGCTGGCGGAGGCCAACGCCACCATGAGGGTGCCACCGGTGGACGCGCCGTGGTACCGCCAGTACGCCGCCTTTGTCGGCGTCGGCTTCATGGTCTCCGTCGGGCACGCCTCCTGCTGGCCCATTCGCCTGGAGCCTTCAGCTCTTCCGCCTCGCTGCTCACAACGGCTGGCTTGAGTGCAGGTACATGGACCCGGGCAACTGGGCGACCGACATCGGCGCCGGCGCCGCGTTTGGCTACCGCCTGCTGGTCGTCGTGCTGCTGTCGAGCCTGACGGCCATGTTCCTGCAGTACCTTGCGCTCAAGCTCGGGGTCACGGCCGAGCGCGACCTTGCTCAGGCCTGCCGTGACTCCTACCACCCCAAGGCGAGAGCCCCCTCCTCGCCCGGCCTGCCTGCAACGATCTGCAAGGTCTGCCTGCAAGGTCTGCCTGCACAGATCAGTCTATCAAATTGCTACGGAGCAGCCCAGGCCTGCTTCCTCTGCTGACCCCCTCATCAAGCTTTCTCAGGCTGCCTCTCATCGCTCACATGTCCGGCCCCCAATGCAGGTGGTGTGGGGCCTGTGGCTGGTGGCAGAGGTGGCCATCGCAGCGACCGACCTGGCGGAGGTCATCGGCTCGGCCGTCGCGCTGCATTTATTATTCCACATCCCCATCTGGGCGGGCGTGCTGATCACGGGCGCGGACGTCTTCGTCATCATCCTCTGCGGCATGAAGTCCTTCCGCGTGCTGGAGGTGCTCATCATGGCGCTCTGCGCGGTGCGGTCCCCCTGCCTTCCTGCCAGCAGCCCATGCATGTGGCAAGGCGAGTGGCCTGCCTGCTCGGCTCCCTGCACGGTCTCCCTACCCGGCTTGAGCTTCAGCTTCAGCGCCTGCGTCGGGTCTGGCTCGCAGCCTGTCGGGTGATTGCGTCCCCACCCACAATCCTGCACCCGGCACGCAATCGGCAAACTGCCACCACACGTTCACGACTCGCTCGCACCCATGACCCCTCCTTCCTGCCTTCGCTTTCTGTTCGTGCATGAGGCGGAGGAGCTTCGGCGTGTCGCTCACCAGCTCGCTTCTCGGCATATGCATGCATGGTGACTGTTTCACCCAGCCCCCGGCCGCCGGCCCGCACCCAGCAGATTGGCACCTGCGCCTCCTGCCTCACCCTCAATCTGCTGTGGCAGATCATCACCGGCTGCTTTGCCTACGAGCTGGGCGTGGCCAAGCCGAACTGGGGCGCGGTCGCGTCGGGCCTCATCCCGCGCCCCTCCATCCTGACCAACCGGGACATGCTGTACGCCGCGCTGGGCATTCTGGGAGCCACGGTCATGCCCCACAACACGTACCTCCACTCGAGCATCGTGCAGACGCGCGCCTACCACCGCACGCCCGAAGGTCCCTCCCTTCTTTGCCTCTCAGCAGGTGTTGCTGGCCTTGGTGTGCATGCCGCCTGTCGCGACTTGTGCGAAGCACGTTTTTTTCCAGGGGCTGGGCGAGTATGTAGCAGCCAGGCTACGTTCCAAGTGGCGATACACAGGGGCTCTGGGGAAGATGGAGTGTTCGGTGTATGGGTGCGCCGGTACTTGCCAAATTACACAGAGCTTTTTAGGGGTGGCAGCTGCCAGCCGCTGCATTTGCCGCCTGCCCCTCTTGTGCTGCTGTCTGTGTGTGCAAGAAGGGCTGCGCTCTGTCAGCCAGGGAAACCTTCGGTGCCGCCGTCCTCGAACTTTTCCGCCTCCTCACCTTCCCGGTGCCCTCCCCCGGCAGGCAAGCGGGTGGCGGTGCGCTACGGCGGCATCGACTCCCACATCTCGCTGGCGCTCGCCTTTTTCGTCAACGCGGCCATCCTCATCATGGCCTCGGCCGTGTTCCATTACGGCGCAAACGCAAACACCAGCGTGGCGGACATCACCACCGCTTACAAGCTGCTGGAGCCGGCGCTCGGCACCAAGCTGGCGCCCAAGCTGTTTGCCGTCGCGCTGCTCGCTTCGGGCCAGCAGTCGACCATCACAGGTGGGTGGGCGGCCCCGTCCCCCCCCCCCCCTCTGCTGCTTGGGGGTGCGGCCAGCTGAGCTGGCCTGGCGGCTGGGCTGTGCTGCAGGCACGCTGGCCGGGCAGGTCGTCATGGAGGGCTTCCTGAACATGCGCATGCCGCCGTGGGCGCGCCGTCTCGTCACGCGTTGCGTCGCCATCGTGCCGGCCGTCGCCGTCGCGGCCGCCGTCGGCGACGCGGGCGTTGGCAAGCTGCTGGTGCTCAGCCAGGTCGTCCTGTCGCTGGCGCTGCCCTTTGCCGTCATCCCGCTCGTCCACTTCACGAGCAGCGCCGCCAAGATGAAGGAGTTTGTCAACGGCTGGCCGGCCAGGATCGTCGGCTGGGCGATTGCGGCCATCATCACGGGGCTGAACGTATATCTGGTAATCGCGAGCATCAAGGACAACGAGTTTGCCTCGGCGACGGAGGCTTGAGTGAGGTCGTGTCGGCAGGACGCAAAGGGTGCTTGCGCTTGCCGGATTGTAACAGCAGCGGCGGCCCAGAGCACGAGCAGCGGCGGCCAGGCTGGCCGCCTGATGCACGAAGCCGCGCAGACTCTGCGGGCTGCGGGCCATTTCGACGTGGGTATCATTAATTTGGATTACTTGCCGACCTGTTAGAGGTCTCCTGCACTTGGTAGCAGCAACATCCAGCCATCATCGCGCATCGCAATGTGCTAGCTACATCGCGTTTGGCCGCAACCAGAAACCGATGGCGTTCAACTTTGGCGCGGCCAGCACGCCTGCCTTTGGGGCAGCTAGCACGCCCGCCTTTGGCGCAGCCAGCACACCGAGCTTGTTTGGCGGCACCCCAGCCAGCACGCCGGCTTTCGGTGCGGCCAGCACACCCAGCTTGTTCGGCGGAGGCTTTGGCGCGCAGAGCAGCGCGGCCAGCCTTTTCGGCAGCTCTACTCCTGCATTCGGTGCATCACAACCGCAATCTGCGGGCGCGTTCAGCTTTGCCAGCACCGGAGGCGGCCTATTCGGCGGCAGCAGCGCGCCGGCCTTCGGCCAGTCGCAGGTAGGGCTCGCCTCACTGCCAAAAACACTGCCTGATTGTGGCCAAACTGCAGTGCATCACCGCCTGGCCTCGCACATGCGCGCAGGCTGCTTTTGGTTTCGGCCAGCAGAGCGCCCCGTCGTTCCAGCTGGGCCAGCCGCAGCAGCAGCAGGCGCCGCAGTCGGCGGGCGTGCTGGCCACGGCCGACAACAAGCCGCTCACGCACTTCACCAAGTGGGAGGAGATCAGCCCTGCCGGCCAGAAGCAGCTGCTGGAGCTCGAGTGCGCCGCCGCAAAGCCCGCTCCGCCCAGAAGCAGCGAGCCTGGCTGCGGCTGCCGGATCATATGTTCGCATGTGCGCACAGGAAGCTGGTCTCGCAGACCAGGGAAGAGTGCCGGCAGCTGGAGGAGTGCCCTCGGTTGCAGGACAACGCGGACGACGAGCCGGTAAGACTGCTGCCTTCTGGCCCCGCAAATTAAGACTGGCAAGTGCCGTTTGCAGCGCCGCAGACTGAGAGCGCTGCCGGCCGCAGAGCACGACAGAGGCGGCGCTGGAGCACGCGCTGCGCGGCTTTGGCAGCGCCTGGGGCAGCGACGAGGAGGCTGTCGCCGCGCTGAAAGAGGCGCGCCTCTTTGGTCCGTTGATCTGCCAAGAGAGAGACGGTGGGCGGCGCCAGAGCCTGAGCTCAGCGTGCCGGCCCGCCCTGCAGCGGGTGCATGGGCTGCTGCACGACACCGAGACCGCCGTGCGGACCTTCCAACGCTCCTACCAGTGGCGAGAAGCGGCAAAGGCACCCGCCAGCCCGCCTCCCTGCAGCAGCTGGGTGGTCTGCAGCCAGCAGGGCAGCCTGAGCGAGGCTTGACTGGCGCGTGCAGAATCCCGGGCAGGCGCTGCCGCCTGCGCTGCGGGAGCTGCTGGCGGGGCCGGTGGTGCTGCCCTCCCACTTTCTGCGCCGGACGGTGGCCGCATTTCAGGTAACTGACTCTCTGCAGAGCGGCGCAAATGCACGCCGCCCTACTTGCGCCTCCCTCACGCATGCTCGGTCTGCGGCAGGAGACGGTGGCCGAGTACCGGACGACTGTGGCGGAGCTCGAGCGGCTGCTGCCGGCCGCGGGGGCGGGCGGCTGGCAGCCCGCCCGGCGGCCGCAGCCCGAAGGGGACGGCGTGCTGGCGGCGCTGCCGGCCGCGCTCAGCAACATCCACGACCTGCTGTTCCACGTGGCGGCCAAGATCGACGCCCTGGGCGAGCGGCTGGAGGCTGCCAAGGCGGCGCACCTGCAGCGCCGACGCCAGGCATGCCTTCCTACATCGTTTGCGCACGGCCAGCCCAGGATGCCCCCTGTTGGGGGCTGAGTTGTGCTCGTGCGCAGGCGGGCGACCACCGCGATCCGTTCCGCGAGGCCGAGCGGCGCGAGCGGCAAAAGGAGCAGGCGGAGCGCGATCGGGTGACCGTCATCCCGCCGGCGAGCGGGTCCGCACATGCCGCCGCCAGTCAGCCGGCCCAAACTCCTGGTGCAGCGCCAGGTAGGCGGCCAGCCCCCACACGCGCGCGTTCTTTGCGTTCGCGGCCTGCTCATATTTTCAAACTTTCGATTCCCGCGTTGCAGGCGTTCTTGCGCTGCCGGCGCCGGGCGGCGCGTTCGGCGGTGGCGCGCAGCCTGGATCGTTGTTCGGGCAACCGGCGGCCTCGCAGGACAGCGGCCGCCGCAAGGCGAAGGTCAGGAAGTGAACAACATGGTGATGGCATGCGAGTGCGGAAGTGCGATCCGGACAGCTTTCACTGCACGCGATAGGGTCTCCATTGTAAGCGAAAATGGGCATAAATAAGAGTCCACTGTGCGTCTCAGACACCCGTTGGGAAGGGGCGCGCAAAGTGCAGGGATTGCGCGCATTACAGCAATCGCTCCTGCTCTGTCTGTAAGCGGACTCCACACTGAGGGCGAGACGCGCAGGGATCCAGAAGGCGTCTAGTTGCGTCCAGACGCGCACGCTAGGGCGTGTTTTTTTTTTCTTTTATTGTGGACGTGAGGCTGGGAGCGCACGCCGTCGGTTTGGGCCAGGGATCCGCCCTTCGCGCGCCAGAGCGCAATTGGCGCGGACGAGGGGGGCTGCGCCGGAGCCGTCCGGCGGCTCGGGTAGCGCACTCATGCACCGACCGCGAGCGCCGCAGCGCGGCTGATGCCGGCGCGCGAAGGAGAGGGAGGCAGATGGCGAGCTCGAGCCGCATCCTGCGTCTGCGGGGCCTGCCCTGGACAGCAAATGAGGAGGACGTCCGCGCCTTCTTCGAGGGCTATGCCCCGGCGGACGTGCACGTTCGGCGCCGGGGTGGTGCGCCCTTCTCGCTCGCGTGTCTGCATTCGGCGCCCCATTGGGCGCAGAACGGCTGCCTGGTGATGTGCATGGGGAGCATGGGGAGCACAGACTCGGCTTGATGCCCGCCGTTCTGCGACGAGGACGCTGCCTGCTTCTTTGTCAGGCTTCGATGCCTTGTTACGACCCAATATCGCGTTCAGGAGCGCCGCGACGCTTCTGCGCACCCCCACACGGCCGAATTGAAGCGCCTCATGCCGCGCATTGGGGCTGCTGCTCGCGCGGGCGGCGCCTGGCTGACCTGGGTCGTACGGCGACCTGCCCTGCGCTGCGCGGCGCGGGGGCCTGCGTATTTTGGCCAGGGTCGGTGCTAGCAATGCTGGTGTGCCGGCGTCAGCTGCTGTGCTGGAGCTTATCGAGCGGGCGCCGTAAAATTGACGTGCATGCTGACTGGCGAGTCGTGCGCCGCGCAGACAAGAGCACGGGCGAGGCGTTTGTGGAGCTGGAGAGCGAGGAGCGCGCGGTCGAGGCGCTGAGCGAGCTGAATCACAAGGACCTGGGCAGTCGCTACATAGAGTGCGCCGCCTCCCCTCCCCATCGCCCACGTGATTGTGCGGCCGCCGCCGGCGCCGCCGGGCGCGCAGCGCGCGCCGCCGCGGCGGCCCTGCCGACCGGAATCCGGATCGTGCCCTGTCGCCCCCCATGGGCGCTCGCCGTCCCTCGCGCTCGCCTGACGCTGCCGGGATATTTGCGGATCTGCCGTCTAGCTGCCCCGCCGATCCAGTCCTCGGCCGCCAGCTGAGGCGCCCGAGGCGGCGCCAACCGCAGGATCTTCCAGACGGACGCGGAGAGCATGGAGGCGGTCAAGGGCGCGGGCGAGGAGCCGGAGCCCGGCTGGGTCGTGCGGCTGCGCGGGCTGCCCTTCTCGGCGGGCGCCGCCGACGTGCTGCAGTTCTTCGAGGGGCTGGAGGTCGTCGGCGGCGAGGCGGGCGTCGTGTTCACCTGGGGCCGCGACGGCCGGCCGCTGGGCGAGGCGTACGTGGAGCTGGGCAGCGAGGAGGCGCAGGCGGAGGCGCTGCAGCGGGACCGCCAGGGCATGGGCGCGCGCTACATCGAGGTCTTCAAGGCAACCAAGGCCGACCTGACTGCCGTGAGCCGCCGCCACTGCAGCCACCCACCTCGCAGCCCCGTGCGTCCAGCTGGGACTGAATCGGCTGCTGTGGCAGAGGGCGGGGGCTGCGCGTGCGCGGGAGGCGGCCAGCAAGGAGTGGGCGCTCGCGAGGGGGCAGGCGCGCGGGCGGGCGGCCGAGCCGGGCGGCAGCGAGGCCGGGTTCGGTCTGGCGGCGCCGGCGGCGGCCGGCGCGGGCGAGCAGCCGCCCGACGGCAGCGCTCTGCGCCTGCGGGGGCTGCCCTACAGCGCGACCGTGCAGGACGTCGTCGACTTCTTCGCAGGCATGCACCTCCCACCCGTCCTCCCACAACCATGTCATACGCAGCACGGTCGGGAAGACGCAGGCTGTCCACACGCAGTGCTGGCTCCGCGCCTGGGCCCTCTTGCACCCCGCTCTCCAGCAGCTCCATGGGCTGTTGCGCATGCGTGCGAGCGTGCCGTTCAGAGGGCGCAAGCATCCCAGCAACGGCTCCGCAGCTGCTGCCGCCTCCAAGTGCGCTGTCGATGGACTTCGTGACACAGGGACCTGCCGCACGCCGTACTCTCCCAGTCGCTGCAGCTTACTAATCAGCTGCTGCAGCTTACTAATCAGCCTTACTAATCTGCCGCAGACTACGGCGTGCGGCCGGAGGACGTCCACCTGGTGACCCGCCCCGGCCGCGGCGGCCAGCCGCAGGGCACCGGCATCGCCTACGTGCAGTTCGCCTCGCCGGAGACGGCCGAGGCGGCGCGCCAGGAGCGGCACCGGAAGAACATCGGCTCCAGATACATCGAGTGCCTGCCGATGTGGCAGCCGGCCGCGCCGATGCCGCCGCCGCCGCCGCTGCCCGGTCCGCGCCCGCCGGGCACCCGGGGCGCAGGGGCCAGCAGGGGAGGCCGCCCGTTTCCCCGCGCTGCGGCCTGAGTCCACCCGCCGCCGCCTGCCGCAGGAGCCATGCCGATGCTGGCGGGGCCGGGGGTTCCCTTCGGCCCGCCGAGGCCCATGCCGCCGCTCGGGCCGCTGCCGCCCGTCCCGGTCGGCGCCCGCCCCATCATGCCAGGCGCGCCCCCCGCTGCCTGCCGCCGCTTGCGACAGCGCCGCCGCCGCGCTGTCTGTCGATCAGGCGGTGACTAAGCACCTCTGATCGAGCCCATGCTGCCGGTGACTAAGCACCTCTATTCTCATAGAATCGCAATCATCCGGCCGATCACTTGAGTCCTCTGATCGAGTCCCATGCTGCGAGGTCAAAGGGAGGAGGGGTTCACTGGTTCCAAACAAGAGAATCCCAATCATCCAGCCATACACTCTAGTCCTCTGATCGAGTCCCATGCTGCAAGACCAAATGAGGGGGTCCATTCGTTCCAAACAATGGAATCCCAATCACCCAGCTGATCACTTGAGTCATGATCACATGCTGTCAGCCAGCAGCAGCACTGCGTCGTCTGGGAGGCCGCCATTTGCCATTCTTCATCGGTGGACGTGGGGCTCACACAGCGCACCTGCCCTGTCGCAGGCGCCTTCCAGCACGACCCACAGGCGCCCGGGCCGCGGCCGGCGGGTGCCCGGCTGGCCTTTCCGGGCCCGCAGCAGCTCATGCCGATCGGCATGCCCCCCGCGCAGCCGTTCGGGCCGCCGCCGGGCCGTCCCGGCATGCAGCCCGGCGGCGCGCCGCAGCAGCCGCAGCAGCCGCCCG